>JAZKJV010007606.1:600000-812941 GCA_037367405.1 Ottelia alismoides | reverse complement strand
TGATCTAGCCGCCAACAACGAGGAGCTCGCTGTCTACGAAGAATCCGCTGCCATCCCAGCCGTTTTAGAAGAAAATTTCGAAGAAACAGTAGCTGTCCAGGAGATTCCAGATCTGATTCCGCCACCGGAATCGATTCCGCTGCCCCCTCCGGCCATCCCGGCACAACCCCAGCCAGGCCAGGTAACCCCCCTAACCACCCCAGCCCTCACGACAGTCATCTCCACCCTAACAGCCCCTCCGTCATCCCGACCGCTGCCTCTCCCCCTCTCACCTGCGTCTACGCCTCCCAGCACCAACCCACCCCTTCTGCGCGCCCCCTCCTCACCATGCGACACAGCCAGCCTCCGCCCGCCTCTCCGCCATCTCCCTCTCGGCGCCTTTCCCCACCGGCTCCCCCACCAGCCCACGCGCCCCACCCCTTGCGCCGTAGCCACCCACCCCGTGACCTGCCCCCGCGTCGCCTCCTCCCCGCCCCGGCATCCCCTCCGCCACACCGCACCACCCCTCCTCTCATCATACCCCCACCGCTCGCCACCCAGATCCGACCAGCCCTCCCGTCAGCGCCCCCTCTTTCCCAGCGCCTTCCTGCCCCGCCACCTCCCCTTTCACCCCCCACCCCACGCGCGCCAGCCCTCTCCCCTTACTTCCATTCCCCCC
The DNA here is from genome assembly GCA_037367405.1 of Ottelia alismoides. Classification (NCBI taxonomy): domain Eukaryota; kingdom Viridiplantae; phylum Streptophyta; class Magnoliopsida; order Alismatales; family Hydrocharitaceae; genus Ottelia; species Ottelia alismoides. The sequence continues at coordinate 812,283 of JAZKJV010007606.1, read as the reverse complement.
AGCGCAGCTCGCGATTCCGCCTCGCTGCCCCCGCACGCCCGCACCCACCCCTCCCGCCTGCGCCCCCTCTCCCCTGCGCGCCTCCCCGCGCGCCGCCACCTCCTCCTCACTGGTCACCGCCCCTGCGATGCACGAGCCTCCCACCTCGGCGCCGCCGTGGGCGTGATTTGAAGGGCTGTGAAACCCTAACGTGGGATGCAGAGATCCCTTCCACCGAATCCCTCAATTGAGGGAAGGGATATTTTGGAAAATTTACACGAAAACCCCCCCAGGCAAAAGTATTTATTCAAAGGGAAGGTTCAAAGGCTCCTCTCACAAAATAATTTGTAATAAAGGGGTACGAAAATTGCAGAGATGTCCACTAATTGGAAAGAACTACAAACGTAATGTTGAAAAAGATCTAATTGCAGGCTACACTTTCAAAGACGACTTCTCCAACAACGCATCTACATCAAGCATTCGTTGGGAGACGAATTTTTAAAGCGGAGGAGAGTTGATGCAGCGTGAACTCGACACATAGGGCCGTCTATTTAATTAAATTATGGTCGTTAATTTTATTTACGTTTTTTAAGTTTTCGCAATTTTAATTTAAATAAAGAGACCGCGTGTGATCTCAATTTTGAATTTTAAATTTGTCGGTTAATTAGTTAGAGTCCAATTAGGATAATTAGTGGTCAAATTAATTAGTTTTCTATTTTTGTAAATCCATCCCTCCTATATAAAGGGATGAGGGTCCAGTGTTTTTATTCAGTCGAGTATTAAGAAAATTTGAGTTTATCTCTCTCTCCTCTCTTGTCTCTCTCTCTCCTCGTGATCTTCACGTTCTTCTCCGAAATCCCTCGTATCCCGACGAGTATTCTTTTCTCAACCCCTCTATTTTCTTCTACCAAAAAATCCACCAAAAAAATTATTATTTTCGTCGACGCCGATTTCGCATTTTGCATCACATAGTCTGCATCCTTTCTTGAATAACAGTCCTGCACCAAGAGAAGATTTCAGATTTCGCAATACCATATATATAGCATCCATATGAACCTGCCGGGGATGCTCCATGAACTGACTTACCCGATTCACTGCAAAAGAGATGTCAGGTCTAGTAATAATAACATATAAGAGCTTCCCATCATCTCTCTATATCTTCTTTTGTCAACCTCTCATGTATCATCTTCATATAGTTTCATGCTAGGATCCATAGAAGTAGTGGAAGGTCGACAACCAATCATGCATGTCTCAACAAGCATTTCCGTAACATACTTCCTTTGGGTCATCACAAGACCCTCCGCATTCCTAGTAAATTCTAACACCAAGAAATACCTTAGGGTTCCCAGATCCTTCGTAACAAACTGTCGACCTAAAAATTCTTTTGTCATTTTTATTCCATGCTCATCATCTCCTGTAACAAGTATATCATGAACATAAACCATGATCACAACAGTGCCTCTAGGTGTCCTCTGCACAAACATTGAGTGATCTGCATTTTATCTCTTGAACCTCTGTCTTTCCACCAAATCTGATAGCTTTTGAAACCAAGCCCTTGGGCTTTGCTTAAGGCCATATATTGCCTTATGGAGTCTACACACCCGCTGACACTTCCCCTCAGCAGCAAACCCCAGAGGCTGCTGCATATAAACCTCCTCATGTAGATCGCCATACAAAAAGGTATTTTTAACATCAAGCTGAAATAAAGGCCAATTACATACCACTGCAACTGAAAGAAGAATCCGTAGAGTGGAGTGGCGTGCAACGGGAGAGAATGTATCCATATAATCCACACCATAGGTCTGAGTAAATCCACAAGCTACGAGCCGAACCAGATCGACGCGCTCGAGACCTTTGATCTCGGCGAATCCTTTTACTCCATCTTCAGCATTTTCTTTTCTTGTCTGATTCCTCTCAATGAAATTTCTGGCCTTGTAACGATCAAGGTTTCCATCCGCATGGTGTTTAATAGTAAACACTCACTTGCAACTAACAACAGAGGCTCTAGGAGGAGTAGACACCAAACTCCAGGTACCACGTGATTGCAGGGAAGCCATCTCTTCTTCCATAGCCAGGTGCCAACGACTATCCTTCAGAGCATCCTGGTAGCTCCATGGAATTTCCATGGCAGATAGAACAACTGCAAATCTCTGAAAGTCCACTGTTAGACAATGGAAGGATACCTGGGACGCAATAGGATAAGAGGCACATGTACGCTTTTGCTTCCGTAATGCAATGGGTAAATCAGGTCATGGCTAGCATCATTCACTTTAGGGCGAGACTCTTGTAAAGATCCTTGCACAGACATATCTCCAGACCCATCATTAGAAATCATGTTATCAGAATAAACCTGAGGCATGCTGGATGACGAGCGATGTCCATGAGCAGATGTAGGTCGACCAAAATAGAATTTTAGTAATGGAGGAACAATATGAGACTGGGTAGAAGACGGTAATGGTGGAGGAGGAGGCGGCGGTGGTGGTGGTGGCGGAGGTAGGACAACAGGTACAGGTAGTGGAGAAGACGGAGATGTGGGAGGAGGTGGCATGTAAACCTCATCATCAGAATCTGACGAAGCCAATCTATCTCCTGTAGGAGAGAAAAATATCACAGACTCAAAAAACGTGACATCAGCACTGATATATATTTCCTGCGTAAAGGATCATAACAGCGATATCCCTTCTGGGTCCTGGAAAACCCAACAAACACACATTTTAGCTCTAGGAGAGAGCTTGTCAAGACCTGGAGCAAACTGGTGTACGAGTGCAACCGAACCAAAAACACGAGGGGTAAGTGAGAATAACTCCTTATCAGGAAAGACAATGGAGAGAGGAGTTTTCACATCCAAGACAGTAGATGGCATGTGATTCACCAGATAACATGCCGTAAGAACAGCATCCCCCCAAAACGAATGTGGGGCATAACTCTGAATAAGTAGTGTCCGGGTGATGTCAAGTAAATGGCGATATTTTCGTTCTGCAACGCCATTTTGCTGAGAAGTGTAAGGACATGTTGTTTGATGAATAATGCCACGTAATGAGAAGAAATGGAAGAGAGAACGTGTCTAAAATTCCAATGCGTTATCTGTTCTCACAAATTTCACAGAGGAAGAGAAAACATTATGAACTTCATTGATAAAAATTTTGAATCATATCCCCTGCTTCAGATTTATTTTTCAATAAGAAAATCCATAACCACCGAGAGAAATCGTCAACTACAACAAAATAAAACATGTGCCCCTGATGATCGGGAACACGACTCGGACCCCAAATGTCAACATAAAATAATTCAAATGGGGAGCTACTGCTCCGACTCTGACGACTAGGGAAAGACGATCGATGATGCTTCGCCAACTGACAAGCCTCGCAGTGGAAGGAGGATCCGGGTGAGGCAAAATATGACACATCTTCTGGAGAGGGAGATGACCGAAACGTAGATGTCAGGTAAAAGGAGAGACTGGTCCTGCAGAAATAGAGGATGCGCCTGCATAGGGAGTTTCGACCAGTCGATAAAGACCATCCTGCTCACAGCCACAACCAATCACCCTGCCCGTGAGAATGTCCTGAAAAACAAGAGACGATGAGTCAAATATAGCTCTGCAGTGCAAGTCTTTTGTAATCTAACTAATGGATAATAGATTCATAAAAAAATCAGGGGCATGTAACACGTTCTGTAGGCGCATTGAATGCGCCAAGGTAATCTCCCCCTGTCCTATGATCGGGGAATGAGTCCCATCAGCTATCACCACGGTTCTTCCTGAGGGAACCTGTATGTAGGTTGTAAGATGATCCTTATCTCGACCTAAATGGTGTGTTGCCCCAAAGTCCATAACCCACTCTGTAATCGTAAATCCGTAACAGGATATAAAGGCATAAGTACTACCTGAGGTGTTAGCTGTAGCAGAGGTACTGGCGGAGGCAGAAGCTGCAACATCTGAATGGCATGAAGGAGATGATGAAGATTGAGGCATAATATCTCGTAGTCTAGCCACAAGGTCATCAAACCTCTGATCTGGCGTAGAAGCAGCGGAGACTCGACCTGCTCTGCTACACGGGGCTAATGCGGGGAAACCATGCTTGGAGTAGCATGTCTCCTCGGTATGACCTGGACGATAGCAAAACGTGCAGGGCTGACAGATACGGTCTCCTCTACCGTGAGGACCATGAAAGAAGGAAACATCTTCTCTGCCACAGGAGGATGCCATCGCTGAAGAGTTCTGAGTAGGGGCAGAGGGCAGAACTGTGATCCTGCTGAGCCTACGGAAAGCTTCTTCCATAGGAGGATTGGTAGCGCCCGCATAAATCTGGGAGCGAGCAGCATCATATTCAGGATCCAGAGCCGCCAGAAAGACACCAACCACGGTAGCATTCTTGTATGTCTTCTGTTGCTCCGGGGTAGCCGTAAGAGGCATGAAGCTGTGTAGCTTCTCAAACATCCCACGCAAGGATGTATACAGTGAATGGAGCGACCGGCCGTTCCGCTTGATCGTGAATATGTCGTGCTGAAGCTGAAGTATCTTGGTTTCGTTCCTTGCCTGAGAGTAAGTAGCTACGAGGATGTCCCACATAGCCTTAGCAGTAGGCTAGTGTAACACATCATTGGCGATCTCCATCGTCAATGTCCCTGAAAGCCAGACTTTGGCATAAGCATCATCTGCCTCCCAAGAGGCATTCACCCCAGTCTTCTCCACTGGTTCCTCCTCAGTAAGAATATACTTCTTACCAATAGACTTCATGAGACTCGTGAACTGCATAGCCCAGAGCTCATAGTTCATCCCGTCCATCTTGACTATAGGCGTTGGACCTCGAAAGGCGCCTGTGGTGGGCACATCAACTTTATTTTCTGACATGTTCCCGGTGGAAGAATAGTAGGGTTACGTAGACCAATGAATAGGTGTCTACACAGAAATGTATGGATTTGAATGCATATGTAGACTTATGCACCCAAATCTGTTATCCCGAGCCGAACTCCCATAATGCGGCAAAGAGGATAGCCGGCGGCTACAAAGGCCGACGGCCGAAGAAGAAGTACCGCTGCTGGGGCTGCTAGGGTACCAGCGGCTGCAACGGCGGCAGCGACGGGACCACTGGCCTGAACGGCAACAGAGGAGGGAGTGGGGCTGAAGCCGACGGCGACGGCGGAAGGAGAGGGAAAAGGCCGGAGGCGGCGGCAGAAAGTGATAGAGAGAGAGGGCCAGTGGGTGGGGTAGCGTTAAGGTTAGGGCCTGTTTGGTTGCTGGGGTTGGACTGGGTTGGGTTGGGGTACACTGGTGTACCCCTCCTTCCAACCCTCTCAATCCTCCTCACAGTTTACTATTTACAGGGGTACAATTTACTATTCACAGGGGTACCCCAACCCAACTCAACCCTGTCCAACCTAGCAACCAAACAGGCCCTTAGGGTACAAAGCACTGGTCTAGGACCGTGGCTCTGATACCATGTTGGGAAAAATAGAAGACTTGTTTATTCCATAGAACCATAGGCTCTCTTATATAGAGGAGAGACCTATGGGTAAATTACATAAGATAGACATGACAAAAAAAATAAGCAACTACTACTCAAGGTACATAGAATTATCTCTACACACGGAAATATAGTACAAACCTCCAATTGGATCATAGCACTGATAGCCTTTATGAGCACAGGAGTACCCAAGAAAGACGCACTCGATGGCCCTAGGTGACAATTTCTCAAGTGCATAAAAGTTTTGAAAAAATACAACACTCAAAGATTCTCAGAGGTAAAGGAAAATGAGGTTCAGTGGGGTATAGTAAAGAGAAAGGAGTGCCCCCTTTTAGGATAGAAGATGGAACTCTCTTGATGAGATTAACAACAGTCAAGATAGCACCCTCCCAATAGTACTTGGGAACATTCATTTTAGTGACGAGAAGCCTAGCAATATCAACAAATATCATAGTTTCCTTTCCGCAATCCCATTCTGTTGAGAGGTATATGGACATAATGTTTGATGAATAGTCCCCTGAGATACAAAGAAAGATGTTAAGTCTTGTTGGGCAAACTCAAGTGCATTATCAGTTCGATAATTTGAGCACATGTACAAAAAGAAGTTTTGACATATTAAAAGAAATTTCTGACAATTTTTATTAATCTTCGAACATTCCTTTATTAGGTAAACCCAGAGGAACTACTATAATCATACACAAAGACAATAAAATAATGATAACCACTCAAAGTTCAGATCGGGCAAGGTCTCCAAACATCAAAATGAACAAGACCAAAAATAGTGGTACAACAGGAATCAGCATGAACAAGAAAATAAGCTCAATGATGTTTCATGAACTCATATACCTCACATTGAAAGGGCATTAGAGTAGAGTCCATGAAACATCACGGAGAGAGGCCTTCGCATAAGGATGCCCAAGGCACAAATATCATAGGAGCGGGTATTTAGAGATGGATGCAGCACCAGCAAACATAGAATCCGAGATATATGTCATTCTTCTCATGCCCCCCCCACCAAAATCCGCTTCGTTCGGTATCCTGAAAATAGCAACAGAATTCATCAAATATCACATGACAATTAATCTCAACACGGAGATTATGAACAAACAATAAGCTGAGAGGAAAAACAAGAGCACAGTAAACCACAAACAATCAGATCTTGGAGAACTCCATGGTTTCGACGGTAGTAACAGGCGAGTGCATACCATTGACGACTAGAACCGACTTCACCGAGGAAGAGGGTTTGGAGAGTGTTAATAGACTACCTTCTCCAGTCTAGATAATAGAGGCTCCAAAGTTGATGATCCAAGTAGGATCAGGAGGGTTGCACAGTTGTCTATTATACCTGAAGGGGTAGCCAAGGCAGCAGTGTAGTCTCATTAGAAGAAGAAGAAGAAGCGAGCCCAGGAGTTTGGAGAATCGGCATCAAACGGGAGTAATCCGCATCATTGAGATGTACCATCTTTCCACTGGGGTTCGTAGAAATAGATACCTCTTCCACATTGTTGAGATATTTATATCTCTTTAGATACTATTCTGTAATGTTTTTATTCTTTCGGCTATTTATGTAATTTTTCCCTAGAGCTTTTCTCATATATAAGAGAGCTCTAGGGTACGATGAATAGGACTCTCTCTTTTGCATTTCCACATGGTATCAGAGCAACGATCCTAGACCGGAGCCTGTACTCAAAACCCTAGTCCCCACCAAAACCCTTGTATCGTCTCAAGGAGTAGCCGCCACCGCCGTACGCTCCTCCTCCACGGATCCGCGCCAACGCGTCTGCGCCTCCACGCACCTGTGTGCCGTCGCACACTCCTTTGTGGTACCGCGCCTATGCGCCTGCGACTCCGCGCACCAGCGCGCCCCCACACGCACTCCTACGTAGCCATGCACCCAACACGCCCCTCCGCGCCCGTGCGCTCCAGCACACCTGATACCTCTGCAAGCCCTTGTTGGGCTTTGGCCTGACCCTCTAGGGTGTGAATCTACATCCTTTAAACACCCTAGCCTTCCGAAGGAGCCTTCAAAGAATGGAAGTGGTTGTAGTATGGGTCTACACCCACAACCATCTTCATATATGTTCGTGCAGATGATATGTGTTCAAGTCTATAACCCCAGTTTTGAGATATTGCTGTCATCATGTCTGACAACAAGGCAGACATCCCATCCCTATGTGCCTTCAAAGGACCAACACCCATTATGAAGATGGATGGAACTAATTATGAACTATGGGCCATGCAGTTCATGAGTCAAATGCAATGTAATGGCAAAAAGCATATTCTCATACAGGAGGAGCTTGTTGATAAGACTGGGGTTAACGCCTCATGGGAGGCAAATGATTCTTATGCATGAGTATGGCTGTCTGGAACAGTATCCATGAAGATAGCCAATGACATTTTAAGTCAGCCTACAGTAAAGGCCATGTGGGACATTCTCGCCGCCACATATTCTCCGACGAAGAATGAGTCAAAGATTCAGCAACTTCAGCATGATATCTTCACATCTAAGCAAAATGGTCATCCTCCGCATACCCTTTACACGTCTCTAAGGGGTGTGTTTGAAAAGCTACATGGTTACATTCCCTTGACTGCTACCAGAGCAATCAAGGCATATAGAGATTCAGTGATGATGGGAGTCTTCCTAGCTGCACTGGATCCAGAGTATGATGCAGCTAGGGCACAGATTCTCATTGATGCCATTATACCTCCGATGGAAGAGGCATATCGCCGACTGAGCAGACTCTCCATATCCTCTGGTAGTTCATCCGTGTCACAGATGTCTTCAACCATGGCAGTATCCCGTGGTAGGGGGAGCGCTATGCAGTTTTGTGGCCGAGGAAGCCGTGGAAGAGGAGGCATGGCCTTAAATTTCGCCGAAATTCGGCCGAATTTCGGTAGAATTTCGGTTTCGGTGGGTGACCGAAATTCGACCGAAATGCCTATATCGGTCGAAATTTGGGGGGGTCTAGTTCAAAAAACAACCGAAATGACCGAAATTTCGGTCGAATTTCGACCGAAATTCGGCCGAAATTTGTTTCGGTCACTTAACGAAACGAAACCAAAATCCGACTTTAAGGCCTTGGGAGGAGGTAGTAGACCCTCTCGTCAGCCTTGCACTATTTGCCACATGCCAGGTCATTCAAAGGAAACATGCTATTCTAATCATGGGTTTCCTTCTTCAGTTCGGGTGGCAGAACAGATCCAGCAGTGCAACAGCTCCTCCAATGCATCTGACCAGAGATTTGACGAGTTAGTAGCACGTCTCATGGAGATAATGCCATCTCCAGGGTCAACTAGCTCACAGTCGGGATCTTCAAAGGTAGCAGCCTCGGCCACTACATCCACATCAGGTACAGCATATGCTTTTACTAGCTGTTACAAGGCAGACATGTACAAGGCAATTCAGGAGCATCCCATCATCTTTGTGGTGACAGAGGTCAATTTAGTACCTACAGCCCGACTCAGTCAGGCAAATCTGTGGTGATTGCTGATGGGACTCACTCTTCCATCACTGGTCAGGGGGAGGTGCAGTGAACCTCCGAAATGGGGCTTCAGAATGTTCTTTATGCGTCTGACTTCTCTATGAATCTATTATCTATTAGTCAAATCACCAAGTATTTGCATTGTCATGCTATATTGACCCCTCTGCTCTTGTGTTTCAAGATATTCTAACGGGCAGGGTGATTGGAATTGGCCGTGAGCAAGGAGGCCTATATAGACTGGTGCAATCTCCATATGTTGTTGTCTCTTCTCTTCGCACTGGATCTGTCTCACCTTATGCGTGGCATCTTCGTTTTGGTCATCTTCCTCTGCAAAAGTCGTGTCATGTCCTTCCTCAGATCTCTCCTCGCTCTACCTTCCGGTGTGAGGCCTACTAGCTTGGGAAGCATTATAGGTCCATATTTCAGAGTCTTCAGGGTCAAAGCAGTCATGGTCTTAGTTGATTCATTTGGATATTTGGGGTCCTAGTCGTGTTCCTGATCTTCAGGGACACCGATTTTATCTAGTTGTTGATGAATTTTTTTAGATTGTCATGGGTCTTTCTACTTAAGAACAAGTCCGATGTTAGTCATATCATTCAGTCTTTTATTAATGAAATAAGGAATGTCTTTTCTGCAAACGTCAAGTATATATGTTCTAATAATGCACTCGAATTCTGCAGTATGCAACTTTCTCAATGTCTTAGATAATATGGCATAGTGCATCAGACATCGTGTGCTTATACATCCCAATAGAATGGGGTGGCAGAGAGGAAACATCGACATCTCTTGGATGTCACCAGAACTCTTCTGATTCAGAGTTGTGCTCCTTACTCATACTGGGGGGATGTTGTTCTCATTGCATGTTATTTGGTGAATCGGATGCCTTCATCGAGTCTGGGAGAAAAAATCCGTTCTCAATTGCGTTTCCCGAGAAGGAACTTTTCTCTCTCACACCTCGTGTTTTTGGTGATGTTGCTTTTGTTCATCAGTTGTCTCCAGGTCTTGACAAGCTCTCTCCTAGAGCAGTCAAGTGTGTGTTTGTTGGATATTCCAAGACCCAAAAGGGGTATCGTTGCTTTGATCCTGCTCGGCGAAGGTACTATGTTAGTGTTGATGTAACCTTCTTTGAATCCATCATGTATTTTTCTCCTACAGGTGACAAGCTCATTCCCTCAGAGAGTGGAGAAGAGGTTTACATGCCACCACCTCCTATCTCTACATCTCCACCTCCACCTCCTGGACCACCACCACCTACACCTCCGCCACCTCCTCCACTACCGCCACCTTCTTTCTTTTCTCAGGTGTATCGGCGTCGGCCTTGTGCTCATGTGCCTCCACCAACATCTAGCACACCCAAGGTATGTCCTGAGCATTTGAGGTCTACTGATGGCACTGGTGATTTGAGTTTGCAGGATGCTCTGAATGGTCCCATTCCTGAAGATACAGCAGACCTGGATGTGCCTATTGCTATATGGAGGAAGCAGCGTGCATGTCTGATGCATCCCCTTTCCTCTCATGTCCCTCTGGCGCGGTTATCTGAGGACTTTCAGATGTTTGTTGTTGCCTTATCTGTAGTACAGCTACCGAGATCCTATCAGGAAGCTTTATAGAGTGGTCCGTGGTGACTTGCTATGGAAGAGGAGATGGCTACTTTACAATCCCGTGGTATATGGAGTGTTGTCTCTGCTCCACCAGGTGCTTATGTTGTTGGCAGTAAATGGGTGTTTACTATTAAACACCGTACATATGGTTCCGTAGAGCGATACAAGGCTCGGTTGGTTGCTCGTGGATTCACTCAATCTTATGGGGTGGACTATCAAGACACCTTCTCTCCTGTTGCACGTCATTTTACACTACGCATCCTTATTGTCGTTACTGTGATAAAGGATTGGCCCCTTTCCCAATTAGATGTCAAGAATGCATTCCTATATGGCGATTTGCACGAAGAAGTGTATATGCAGCAGCCACCAGGGTTCGCTGCTGAGGGGGAGTCTACTATGGTGTGCAAACTTCATAAGGCCATATATGGTCTTAAGCAGAGTCCGAGGGCTTGGTTTCAGAAGCTCTCAGAGTTGATTGAACTATAGGGTTTTGTCAGATCTACTGCGGATCATTCTCTTTTTGTTAAGAGGACCCAGAAGGGTATGGTTGCTATTCTCATTTATGTTGATGATATTGTTGCCACATGCAGTGATAATGAAGGTATTCAGGCAGCCAAGAATTTTCTTGGACAGCATTTCATGACCAAGGATCTTGGAAAGCTGAGGTATTTTCTTGGCCAAGAATTTGCAAGGAATCATCAGGGAATGGTAATGACACAAAGGAAATATGGCATTGATCTCTTATCCAAGACGGGTATGACAAGATATAGACCTTGCTACTACTCTGATGGATCCCAATGCACAGCTATATGATGATGACTCTGTAGAGGTAGATAAGAGACAGTACAGAGAGGTGGTAGAAGTTATTGTATGTCACTATTACCAGGCCTGATATATCGTTTATTGTCAGCAGGGTTAGCCAATTTATGGAGCAACCTAGGCAGACTCACATGGATGCAGTCAATATGATATTGAGGTATCTCAAGTCCTCTACAGGTGCAGGACTTCTATTCATGAGAGATACAACCTGACAGTATCAGGATGTGTAGATCCAGACTATGTTGGGTGCCCCAAGGATAGAAAGTCAACCTCAGGCTTTACAGTGTTTGTAGGAAGCTCGTTGGTTTCATGGAAAAGCAAGAAACAGACTGTTGTAGCCAGATCAAGCGTGGAATCAGAGTATAGGACAATGGCCCAAGGGAGCACAGAAATGATGTGGGTCAAGTCAGTTCTGACTGACCTAACTATGGAGGTGCCGCTTCCAATGCATCTACAGTGTGATAATCAAGTTGCGCTATTTATAGCAAATAAGACAGCCTTTCATGAAAGAACAAAACATGTTGAGGTTGATTGCCATTATACTCGTGATCTAATTCAAAAGGAGTTTATATTCACCTCTCATGTTGCTTCGGGGCGATCAGGTTGTTGATATGTTCACCAAGCCACTTGCAAAGGGACCATTTCATCGTTGTTGTTACAAGCTGAGCATGATAGATATCTATGCTCCAGCTTGAGGGGGAGTGTTGAGATATTTATATCTCTTTAGATACTATTCTGTAATGTTTTTATTCTTTGGGCTATTTATGTAATTTGTCCCTAGAGCTTTTCTCCTATATAAGAGAGCTCTAAGGCTACGATGAATAGAACTCTCTCTTTTGCGTTTCGACACACATCATAGGCGTCCTCATATGCATTGTTGGATAGATAAGGAGGTACACCAAACTTCTGCCAGCATCGTTCGAACAGATGATTCCATCAACTACAGTAAGTGCACTATGGGTACTGAGGAGCAGTGGGATCCCATCCACAACCACGGCCCATCACGTCCACGGCCAAAATCACATCCACGTCGCGGCCAGAGTTACATCCACGGCCTCCTCGGAAGTTTCGTCCTCCTCCTCTCCTAGATGATACAAGATAAGCAGAATTCTCTATAGAAGATAAAGTAGGAGGCCATGCAGCAGATGTCTATGGTTCCTTGAGATGTCCGAAAATGATCTTCATCATTGGCAGTGTGTCAGATATTAGAAATTGCTCCTTCATTGCATGATATTTAAGATGCATGCCATCAAGAAAATGATACACCTGCCAATCTGAATGCTCATGTACTTGTTAGGTACAATATGAGGGCTAAAAGATCACAAGCTCCTCGTACAGGCTAGTGAGATGCATGTAGTACTCAAGTAGGGTAGAATCACCCTGAGATGCATACCAGATCCACCTATAGATGTCAGCAAGACGGCACTTTGTCGCCTTCTGGGAGTATGTATGCTCAAGATCCTCCCACATCTCCTTGGTCATGTCCTTGAAAAGAAGATTCGAGGCAATATGTGCATCAACGCTGTTGGTTTTATACAGTTGATAACCTGGTAATTGTCTATGAGCCAGTTGTCATATTCTTTATCCTTATCATCTGAAGGATCTTTAGTCAGAATATAGATTTTCTGTTGATCACCAATTTACACCTTGAAAAAACAAGACCATAGCATATATTTTTCGGTGGCCTTAAGTTTGATAATAGTGCCTTCTGCCGTTATTTTATTGGACATGGACTTTGTCTCAATAGAAGAACTAAATGTCACGGTGGTCAGATAAAGAGATCAATAAGGTCTTGTGGTTGATCAAGTATGCATATGAGGGCTGAAAAGTGCCATGGATATCACTTTCATGCATAAAGTAGGTATGAACATGGGTAGCACGGCAAATCAGGGGGTCCGTGAGGGCCCTAGCAGTGTTGGAGCCAGCGCTAAAAGCAAGGTTGGAGTCACTGGAGTTGTGGAAAGCAAACATGATGGACAGCAAAATGTTGGTGGAGTCGCTAGGGTAGCTGGTGGAGCTGCAAGCGGCTGAACAGCAGCGTGGGCGGTGCAACATGAAGCATTGGGGTTGTTGGTGACTCCGCTAGGGGCTATTTTTGCCATTAAGGCTTGTTGGTGGTGTCGTGGAAGGCATATGAAGACCTAGAAATGAGGAAAAGCCTCGTGTGAGGCCCTGGATAAGGAAGAGAGGGCCCACACATGCATCGTACGAGGAAGGAGAAGGCTCAAAGGTGGTGGTGGGGTGTTTAGATCAAAACCCCGATCTAAGATTGTTGCTCTAATACCATGTGGAGAATCGAAAGAATTGTTGTGTTTATTCCATGAGTCCAGGGTCTCTTATATAGAGAGAAACCCTAGAGAGCAAAAAAAAAATACATATAAGACCCCGAAGGATTATATGACTCAAATGAAATAGAAATTACAATAGCTCTAACACAGTCATCTCCTTAATATCACAGGTATATCCATCACCTAAGACAAGCTTTGTGGACAGCACCACATGCGGAAGCACCGAACAAATCCCCTTCCAAAAACTGGAAGGCAAATGTATAGCAGCACCCCGTAACGAGGGATCTAGAGAAGTAATATATATCGAGTGCAACATCCTGCATAGCAAGTCTAACCTCTCTCCCAAAATTCTAGTCACCCACTTTGCTAGTAACGCATGATTCCTCGCATGCAAGCTATGGATCCCCATCCCACCATCCTCCTTTGCCATCCCTAGTGTTTTCCACTCCATCTAAGGCAACCCCTGCACAACCCTAGAAGAAGCCCACCTTCAGTCTCCCCTTCACCCTATCAAGAAACAGACACATAGAAAGAAAGAACACCATGATAACCAAAAAATTCGCCTTCAACAGCACAAGACGGTCACATCTCTAGAGGCACGCAGCATGCTAGCTAGCAAACTTCTTCAACTTCCCAATAACAGAAAGCTACTCTGACCACCGAAGCATGCCTCGAACTAGAGGCAACCTAAGGTAAGTGATAGGGAGAGCCTGCTAATTCGTAAGGCAGTCTCACAAGATTGGCACCTCCTCCTCATCCATCTCAAAAGGAACAAAAGCAGACTTGGCATAATTAATCACATGCTTGAAATTAACCTAAATAAATCGAGAATGTTGGCATACTCTCTTGCCTTTAACACCATCCTGGATGGAGCATCTGCCACCATCCCAAATAATAACGACACCAACGAGCATCCATGTTGGCTCTGCATTGTAGCTAAAAAATCCACCCTTATGTCTGTCACTCACCAACACAGCATAAGAAGCAGTCGTTACACAACTCTTCATCTAGCTAATCTAATCACTGAGAAAGCCCCTAAGATGTAAGGAGATCCACAAGAAAAGCTAGTCAACATAGTCATATATCTTGGAAAAATCCACTTTCCAAAGGAGCTCCTTGGTCTTCTTCCTTGTCATTCCATAACAATTTGGCCTTACATAATCGGCAAACACACCCCCCTCGATGGAGTAACTCGGTGGTTGCATCATGTAGACCTCCTTGAGGTCTCCGTACAGAAGGAATTCTTCAAATTGACTGAAAGATGGGCCAATTCTTATTTGTAACAGAGAGGATAGTACAAACTGAGGCCATCCTAGCCACATGAGAGGTCTCAACGTAGTCCACTCCATAGGTCTGAGTGGAACCTTTGGCCACACGTATGGAATTCAACCTGTCGATAGAACCGTCTGGAGACTATTTGGTAGTAAAAGACCCATCCGCAGGCCACAAGCTTTACACATTTATAATACGGCACAAGATCCTGTGTGCCCCTAGATGTAAATGCATCCATCTCCTCATCCATGTCATGTTTCCAGCCATGGTCCTGCAATGCAGTATAATGATCATGATGAATGGTAATAACCAGTAGAGCATCTGCAAATCGCTTGTCACAACTAGAGAGACTGTCAGTGGAAGAAAAATGTGACACGGGATGTATAGTATATTGCCTTTTTGTTCACCGTGGAGTTAAAGGAAGATTAGGTGGAGCATCCGAGGCAGCAATGGTGGGGACACTTGAAGAGGGCTCATCATCCTGCAAATAAGGGGCAAGCAACGATATATAATTAGAATTAGTAGTGTACTTCCTTTTGTAGATGATAGGTGGTGGTGGTAGCTCCAGAGGTATGTCGCTGACGGACTGAGTAAAGTAGCTGGTTTGTTCAAAAAAAGTGACAACAACAACAAAGCTTTTTCCCACATTAAGTATGGTTGGCTACATGGATTCTTTGCTCCATTCAGATCTATTTGGGGTCATTCTCGGGCTTAGATCCAAAAAAAACTAAGATCCCTTCATATAGTCTCATTCCAATACTTCTTGGGCCTTCCTCGCCCTCTCTTAACCGGCTCAACATTCCAAAACTCGCATCTCCTCACTGGTGCATCAGCTGACCTCCTTTGCAAATGGCCAAACCATCTTAAGTGATTTTCTCGCATCTTAACCTCGATCGGAGCTACACCAACTTCCATTCTGATTGCATCATTCCAAATCCGATCTTTACGTGTGTATGTGTGTTAGTCCACACATCCACCTTAGCATTTTCATTCTGCTACTACCATTCTCTACACATGTTTATGGTTCATAGGCCAACATTCAGATCCATAGAGCATATCATGTCTCATGGCTGCTTGGTAAAAATTTTCTTTGATTTTAAAGAAATTTTCTTATCACAGAGGACAGTAGAGGCTCCTCTCCACTTTAGCCTACCTGCATTTATTCTATTAGTAACATCTCCATCATTTCCCCCATAATATTGCAAAATAGATCCCAAGTATCTAAAAGAATCTCTCTTCTGAATGTTATCATCACCAATCTTCACCTCAATTCCTTCACCATTGCTTCCATCAAAAGTGCACTCCATATATTCAGTTTTAGTCCTACATATACGAAATCCTTTAGTCTCCAATGTGTGTCTCCAGACCTCAATCTTCTCATGTACTCCATCTTTAGTCTCATCAATCAACACAATATCATCAGTAACATACACCAAGGTATATCACCATGAATGTGACTTGTCAACTTGTCCATAATCAAAGTAAAAAAGGAATGAACTCAACGTCGAACCTTGATGCAGACCAATGTTGATGTCAAACTAGTTAGTCTTCCCAGACTGTATCCTTACACAAGATGAAGCCCTATCATATATATCATTGATGAGGTTAATGTATAGGACAGGTACTTGTCTCTTCTCCAAACATCTCCACAATATCTCCCGTGGGACAGAATCATAAGCCTTCTCCAAATCAATAAACATCATATGGACGTTCTTCTTTTTAGTTCAATAAATATCCATTGTTCTCCTCAACAAGTGGATGATTTCAATAGTTAAGCGAGATGGCATGAGTTCGAATTTGTTTTCTTTTATTTTGGAAACTTGCCTCAACCTTCTTTCGATCTCACGTTCCCAAGACTCATCAACTTGATACCTATGTAATTTAAACAATTTTGAATGTCTCATTTGTTCTTATAAAGAGGCATCATGATGCTTCTCCTCCAATCTTCATGCATTTTCTTGCTTCGTCAAATGACATCGAATAAATTTGCAAGTCAGGTCAAACCACGCGCACCTAAAACTCTCCAAACTTCTATAGGAATGTCATCAGGTCCTACACCTTTCCCAGATCTCATAACCTTCAAAGCCTCCTCTACTTCTTTTGTATCCGTATATACCTTGCACGTCAAGAAAATTTTTATACTAGCTAGATCTCCCAATGGATCTCTACATTTCCTTCTGCAATGAAAAGCTTATGGAAGTACTGCTTCCATCGAGTCTCTATAATCTTCTGAGTAATAAGCATGTGACCATCTTCATCCTTAATGCATCTTACTTGAGAAAGGTCTTTGATCTTTCTTTCTCTTGCTTTAATCAACCTGAATATATCCTTCTAGCCCTCCTTAGAGTCTATATTTTTGTAAAAAACTTCATAAGCTTTTGACTTAGCTTCGCTTACAGCCTTCTTTGCTTCCTTCTTTGCGATTTTGTAGTTTGAGACAGTTTCATCTGTTCTATCCTTAGACATAGTTTTAAAGCATGCTCTTTTAATTTTGAGCTTCTCTTGCATCCCTCCACTCTACCACCAAGCCTCCTTTTGTCGTAGAGCTCCTCCTTTTGACTCGCCTAGCATCTCTTTGGCTATCCTTTGGAAACAAGATGCTACCGCCTCCCACATCTCATTTGCACTTCCGTTACAATCCCAAGATAAGTCCTCTAAAACCTTCTCCTTGAAGCTTGATTGCTTCAATTAAAGATTTCACCATCTAGTTCTACTGATCTTGGAAACCCTCTTTTTCTTTACCAACCTTTTTTATTTGCACATCCATGACTAACAAGAGATGTTGGGAGGTCAAACTCTCTCCTAGGATTACTTTGCAGTCTTTGCAACAAAACCGATCTCTTCTCCTCAGTGCAAAGTAATCTATCTGTGTTCTAGTCGAACCACTCTTATAAGTAATTAAATGTTCCTCCATCTTCTTGAAGAGAGTGTTTATTATGAAAAGATCATAAATTGTTACAAAATCTAGAATGACTTTTCCCTCTTCATTTATATCCCCGAAGTCATGTCCTCCATGAACACTAGCATACCCTGAAGCATCCTTTCCAACATGTCCATTAAGATCTCCACATAGACAAATCATCTCTCTTTGTGGGATTCCTTGCATAATTTTATCCAAATCCTCCCAGAAAGCTTGTTTAATCCTTTCATCTATACCAAATTATGGTGTATAAGCTGAGATAATATTTAGAATTTCTTCTTCGAGCATCATTTTTAGCAAAAGAATCCGATCCACGAATCTTTACGCCTTGTAGAGATATTTTTATATTCCTTGTAAACTTCTTCTTTATTTTATTTCTTTGTATCCATTTTATGTAATTTATCTTATCCATAGGCCTCTCCTCTATATATGAGATCCTAGGGTTATCATGAATAAACATCTTTTTTATTTCTCCCAACATGGTATCAGAACCACGGTCCTAGACTGGAACTCCATACCCTAACCCTAAACCTAATCCCCGACTTGTCGTCCCTCTCTCTAAGACCACCACCGCCACCGTCGTTCGATACCACCGCCACCTATCTGCCAAGACAGTCACCGCCAAGTCGCACAGCCGTCGTGGCCAACCCCTGCTGCTGTCGCCGAGCAGCAGCTAGCCTTGCTGCCGCTGCACCTTCTTGACTGCCAGCCTCTATAGCCGTCGGTTGCCCTTTTTTTTGCTCTGTCATTGGCCATCGGTTGGGCTAATGGATTTGAGTGCATAAGTCTACATATACATTCAAATCTGCGCATGTCTGTGTAGACATTCATTCGTTGGTCAACATAACCCTAGTAATCCTCATCTGGCAATATGTCAGAAACACAGTCGATGTACCCGCTACAAGCGCTTTCAGAGGTCCAGCGCCTATTGTCAAGATGGACGATACAAACTATGAGCTTTGGGCTATGCAGTTCATGAGCCTTATGAAGTCTAATGGTAAGAAACATATTCTTACCGAGGAGGAGCTGGTGGAGAAAACATGGGTTAACGCCTCGTAGGAGGTAGATGATGCATATGCCAAAGTTTGACTTTCGGTACATTGACGATAGAGATCGCCAATGATGTGTTACATCAACCCACTACTAAGGCGATGTGAGACATCCTCACAGCAACCTATTCTCAAGCGAGGAACGAGATCAAGATCCTCCAACTCCAGCATGATATATTTACCATCAAGCAGAACGGAAGGCCTCTTTATTCGTTTTATGCATCCTTACGTGGAATGTTTGAGAAGTACCACAGCTTCATGCCTCTCACGGCTATCCCAGAGCAGCAGAAGACATACAGGAATGGCTACCATGGTAGGTGTCACAGGGTGTAAATCTCAATATCGATTTTTGAGACTAACATGTGCGGTGTTTGCTTCCCCCAAGCTAACCAGTCTTCCCCTTGCGTGTAGATGTATGCCAGCACACCGATTAACCACGCCGCTAGAATACTCGAACCAAGCACTCAAGCACAAGGATACAAGAGCAATTGCACTGAACCATCTTTGTATTAGCAAGAGACTCACTCTGAGTGCGTTATCTACAATGAGCTCTACCCCTCCTTATATAGACAAGCCGAAGGTATACGAAGGGACACCATTATTACATGTACAATGAATGCAAGGACTCTTAGTCTTCTATAGAGACCCTTCGTCTTCCGAGATGACTCTTCGCACGCCTTGACTCTTCATCTTACGTGCAATCCCTTCATCTTCTACAACGGACGCCACATCGCTCGTTCCATCAGCATGACATATCATCTGCCTCATCAGCACGCCACGTCATCAACGGGCCCCACGCTCCTACGTAGGATGTTGCAGCTCAAGCTCCATCAAGTGTCGCCGAACACTTGTGTTGTGCCAATGGGAACTCGCGGTCCTCGACCGTCGTGCGGTAAACCCCATCCTTGGTTGTCCGTAAGCTAAGGTGAAGTTCTCCATAACTTCGTAGTGTGACCACCGAACCACACGGTCGTGCGATACCGATATCATACGGTATTCCCGTACTACGGGAGTGGGGGGTGTTACATCCCTCACCCACCTGATCCATCAGGTGTCCACGACTGGTCCTACGTCTTCAAGAAATCCTCGATGAGGTCCTCGAACTACCACAGGGTTGTATCACGTTCCCAGCTTGCCTCCTCCTCTGGGAGTCCCTTCCATTTGACAAGGAAGAAGATCCTCCAGTTCTTCTTGCTCTGACCCTCCACGCACCTGTCAAAAATCTTCTCAGCAATCTTCGTGTGCTGAACCCGAACATTAGGAGGCGCACGTTTCGATGCCCTCCTGGTGTTATCTTCTTTGTCCTCACGGTACTCCTTCAGGAAGCTGACATGGAATACGAGATGCAGCTTTAATCTCTCTGGAAGATGTAGTTGATAAGCGAGCGGACCCATGTGTCGAACTATCTCAAAGGGTCCATCGTAACGAGCAATGAGCCCTTTGTGTGCAGTCTTCTTCAGGATTTTCTTCCAAATCTGTGGCGTAAGCTTCAACAACACCTTCTCCCCAACCTGAAACTCGACCGGCCTAAGGCTCTTGTCAGTCGCCTTCTTCATCCTGCGTTGAGCGTGGGCCAAGCATCCTTCGCTTCCTCCCACCGATCCTGCCTCTTCATTGTAAAGCGATGTGTTGCGGGGCACCGTCCTTGACTGTTCTTCTTAGGTGTCACGGGTTGCCTACCCATCACTATCTCGAATGGACTCTGACCTGTGGTGGAGGTCTGTTGCAGGTTGTAGCAGAATTGGGCAGTATCTAGTAAGCTGGCCCGATTATGTTGATTGGGTGTCACGTAATGCATAAGGTACTCTTCCAGCAAGTCATTGATCCACTCCATCTGTCCATCCATCTGCGGTGGTTGCTGGTAGAGAATTTAAGATCCGATCCCAGCATCTCAAACAAGGTCGTCCACAATTAACCTGTGAACCGTGCATCGCAGTCACTCACGATGTCCAATGGTATACCCCAGTGCTTCACCACGTTCTGCAAGAACAGCTTCGCCGTGGTCTTTGTCATGCACTCCTGGGGTGCTGGTACGAAGATCGTGTATTTTGAGAAGCAATCAACCACCACCATCACTGCATTATTCCCATCCACCTTCGGCAATCCAATGATGAAGTCCATAGAGACGCTCTCCCATGGACGTGAGGAATGGGCAGCGGCTCCAGCAATCATGTCATCTTCTTCCTCTATGTCTTATCTTATTGGCATACAAGACAAGTGCGCACATAGACTTTCACGTCTTCCTCCATCTTCGGCCAGAAGTAGCTTGAGGAGAGGAGTGCCAGCGTGTGCTCCACTCCTAGATGACCAGTCCACTGTGCGTCGTGTGCTTCTTTCAGTAGCACCTTCCTTAAGCCGTCGCTCGAGGGAACATAGAGCCTCCTGCCCTTCGCATAGAGGACGCCTTCCTCTATCCAAAATCTCCGGACTTCTCCATCGTTCACGCGCTGCACCAGGCGTGAAGTAATCAGATCCTCCTGTGTCTGCTCCCTAATGCGCTCTAGCATGTCTCCCGACACGCGGGTGAGCGATGCAATCACCGCGACCTTCGGCTCTTCTTGTTCGTTCTTCCTCAAGAGAGTGTCTGCTACCTGGTTGGTCCGCCCAGGCCTGTAGCGAAGCTCGAAGTCGAATTCAGCAAGAAATTCTTGCCATCGCTCCTGCTTGGGAGTCAGCTTCTTCTATGTGGCAAAGCAGCTGGTTGCCACATTGTCCGTCTGCACCACGAACTTTGAACCGAGGAGATAGTGGCGCAATGTCCTCAGACAGTGGACTACTGTTGCCATCTCCTTCTCATGCACAGAGTACCTCCTCTCTGTTGGATTCAGCTTGCGGCTCTCGTATGCCACAGGGTGTCCATCTTACACCAATACACCTCCAAGTGTATAGTCGGACGCATTGGTCTGGACTTCAAACGGCTTCTCGAAGTCTGAAAGTCACATAATAGGTTCTTCCACCACCGCCCTCTTTAGTTTCTGGAATGCCTCCTGCCATTCACGCGTCCATCTCCAAGGTTGATCCTTCCGAAGCAGGTCCGTCAGGAGCGCCGTCTTCTTCGAGTATCCCTTGATGAACTTCCTATAGTATTTCACCAGTCCAAGGAAGGATCGTAGATCTGTTGCCTTCGTGGGGATTGCCCACTCTTCTATCGCCTGAGTCTTCCATGGTTCCATGCATATCGTGCCTCCGCCCATGATATGCCCGAGGAATGAGATGGTCTCCTGACCAAAGGTGCATTTCTCCGGCTTCAAGTATAGCTGGTTCTGCCTCAGCTTCTCAAGCACCATCCGCAGATGCTTGACATGTTCCTCCAGGGTCCTGATGTACACTACTATGTCGTCCAAGTACACTACAGCAAACGAGTCGATATCCTCGCGAAAGACATCATTCATAAGCATACAAAAAGTTATCGGAAAATTAGTTAACCCAAACGGCATTACAAGGAACTCGAAAGACCCATAACGCGTAACACACGCAGTCTTTGGCTCGTCTCCCTCCTTGATGCGGACCTAGTAATATCTTGACCTGAGATCCATCTTCGAGAAGTACTTGGCCTAGCCCAGACGATCGAACAGGTCTTCAACATTGGGGATGGGATACTTGTTCTTCACCGTCCCTTATGGCCCGTTACAGATGAAGCAGCCCTTCCCCTTGGGTTGTTCGGCCTTCTTGGAGGATTCTACTCCTTCCCTTGAAGTTTCGGCTTTACCGAACTTCTTGAACTTGCACTTTCTCTTTTCTTTGGGTTTGCTCTGCGCCTTCTCGATCTCTTTCTTTTCCGCGGTGAGTTAGACTTTGTAGTCGACCAATGCATTCACAGCAGCGATGGCCGTTTGGAGGTCCTTCATCCCTTGCCTCCTAAGCTCTGCCTGAGCCCAATTTTGGAGACCCACCATGAAATTAAAGAGTTTGTCTTCTTCAGACATACCTTTGATATCCAGCAACAGTGACAAGGACTGCTTCACGTACTCTCGTACGGTTCCCGTCTGCTTCAGCCTTCGGAGTGCCTCCCTCGCTACCCAAGCAGTGTTGGTGGGTAGGAAATGCTCATTCAATTCCTTCACCAACTCATTCCAAGATGAGATGTTTGGTCATCCTTCAGATGCACGGCTCCTCTACCATAGCTTCGCATGGACGGATAGGTACATCACCGTCAAGGATACCTTCTCCGCCTCAGGAGTCTTGACAGCTTTGAAGTACACCTCCATATCCCACAATAATTCTCCAAGTCTTTAACACTCCACGTACCTGAAAAGAACTTGGGCTCTGGGACCTTTGACCTCCGCGACTCGCTAGATCCGCCCTCGTTCGTGATCGTCTTCTTGACTATGGAGAGTTCCTCATGCAGTTCTTGCATCAGGGTCTCAAGATCCTCTACCTTCTCCCCTAGTACCTTCACTACGTCAACCGAACGCTAACTCTCGCCAATGACGTCTGACGCCTTCATGCATGCATCGTCCTCCATACGAGCCAAGCGTTGGGCATGAGTACCCAATTACGACTGGATCTCCATTACAATTCCTCTAAGGAAGTAACGCGATCTCCGATTTTGGGTGCCATTTCTCACTCTGATACCAGTTGTCACAGTAGTAAATCTCAATATCGATTATTGAGACTAATCTGTGCGACGTTAGCTTCCCGCAAGCTAACCAGTCTTCCCCTTGCGTGTACATGTACAGCAGCACACCGATTAACCACGTCGCTAGAATACTCGAACCAAGTACTCAAGCACAAGGACACAAGAGTAATTGGCACTGAACCCTCTTTGTATTAGCAAGAGACTCACTCTGAGTGTGTTATCTACAAATCATGGCCTCAAATTTCAGCGAAATTAGGTCGAATTTCTGTCGAATATCGATATCCAGTCGAAATCGAAATTCGACCGAAATGACCGAAATATGGGGGTCCTAGTACAAAAAATGACCGAAATGACCGAAATTTCGGTCGAAATTCCACCGAAATTCCATCGAAATTCTGTTTTGACCGATACCGAAATGGTGACCGAAACCGACATTTAAGGCCTTGCTACAAATGAGCTCTACCCCTCCTTATATAGACAAGCCAGGGGTATACGAAGGGACACCATTATTACATGTACAATGAATGCAAGGACTCTTAGTCTTCTATGGAGATCCTTCGTCTTCCGAGATGACTCTTCGCACGCCTTGACTCTTCATCGTCCGTGCAATCTCTTCGTCTTCTGCAACTGATGTCACGTCGCCCGCTCCGTCAGCATGTCATGTCGTCTGCGTCATCAGCATGCCATGTCATCACGCCACGTCATTAGTGGGCCCCATGCTCCTATGTAGGATGTTGCAGCTCAAGCTCCATCAAGTGCCGTCGAACACTTGTGTTGTGTCAAGGGGAACCTGCGATCCTCGATCTTCGTGCAGTAAACCCCATCCTTAGTTGTCCGTAAGCTAAGGTGAAGTTCTCCAGAACTTCGTAGTGTGGTCATCGAACCACACGGTCGTGCGATACCGATATCGCACGATATTCTTGTACCACGGGAGTTAGGGGTGTTACAGTAGGTGTATTCCTAGCAGCCCTCGATCATGAATATGATGTCGCTCGCTCCCAGATTCTAGCAGATGCTACTATTCCTCCCATGGAGGAAGCTTTCCGCAGGCTTAGCAGGATTATTGTTCCGTCCACTGCCACTAGCCAGACTTCTTCGGCAATGGCAGCCTCCTGAGGCAGAGGAGACTCTTCTTCTTTTCGTGGACGCGGACCTCGTGGTAGAGTAGGTCGCATCCCTCAGCCCTGTACGTATTGTTATCGTCCGGGTCATACAGAGGATATATGCTGCTCCAAGAATGATTTTCCGGCATCAGCCTGCGTAGCGGAACAGGTCGAGCCTTCAGCTGCTCCTACTTTATATTAGAGGTTTGATGACCTCGTGGCCAAACTACAAGATAACATGCCCCCATCTTCTTCACCATCTCTAGGAGGCTACTCAGATGTAGCAGCCTCCGCCTCTGCCAGTACTTCTACTATGGCTATTACCTCATGTAGTACTTATGCTTTTACATCATGTCATGGATCTGAGATTACTGAGTGGATTATGGACTCTGGGGCGACTCATCATCTATGCGGGGACAGAGATCAGCTTACAACATATAGACAGGTTCCACCAGAGAGAACGATGGTGACAGCTAATGGGACTCATTCCCCGATCACCGGACAGGGGGAGATTAGTTTGACGCCTTTAATGTGTCTGCAGAATGTGTTACATGCTCCTGATTTCTCTATGAATTTATTATCTATTAGTCAGATTACGAAGGATTTGCATTGTCGGGCTATTGGACCCATCGTCGCTTGTTTTTCAGGACATTCTTACGGGCAGAGTAAATGGTTGTAGTCGTGAACAGGGTGGTCTTTATCGCATGGTTCGAACTTCCTATGCAGGTGTATCCTCTCATTCAACAAGACCAGTCTCTCCCTTCACTTGGCACATATGTTTTGGTTACCTCCTTCTCCAAAATATGTGTCATATTTTGCCGCAGATTTCACCGAGTCCTCCTTCCAGTGTGAGGCATGTCAGTTGGAAAAGTATCATCGGTTTGTTTTTCCTAATCGTCAGAGTCGGAGCAGTAGGTCCCCTTTTGAGTTATTTCATGTTGACATTTGGGGTCTGAGTCGTGTTCCTGATCAGCATGGACATGTGTTTTATCTTTTTGTTGATGATGATTTTTCTCGTTTGTCATGGGTTTTTTTATTGAAGAATAAACCTGAAGCAGGGGATGTGATCAAAACCTCTATCAATGAAGTGCATAATGTTCTCTTCTGTAAAATTTGCGAGAACTGTAAGGCTTTAGAATTCAGTACCCGTGCTCTATTACATTTCTTTTCATCATGTGGTATTATTCATCAAACAACATGTGCTTACTCTTCTCAGTAGAATGGTGTTGCAAAGAGAAAGCATCACCATTTACTTGGTGTCACTCAGACGCTTCTCATTCAGAGTTGTGCCCCACATTCATTTTGGGGTGATGTTGTTCTTACAGCATGTTATCTGGTGAATCGCATGCCCTTGTTTGTCTTGGGTGAGAAAATTTCTTTCTCTATAGCTTTCCCTGAGAAGGAGTTGTTCTCACTTAATCCTCATGTTTTTGGCTCTGTTGCATTCGTCCACCAGTTGGCTCCAGGTCTTGATAAGCTCTCCTAGGGCTGTCAAATGTGTGTTTGTTGGGTACTCTAGGATCTAGAAGGGATACCGGTGTTATGATCCATTGCGCAAGAAATATTATATCAGTGTTGATGTCACATTTTTTGAGTCTGATTTATTTCTTCCCTACAGGTGACAGGTTGGCTTCATCAGACTACGATGATGAGGTTTACATGCCACCTCCTACGAGTCTGTCATCTCCTCTACCTGTGCTTGTTGTTCCACCACCACCACCTCCCCCACCTTCTACCCAGTTGCATGTGCCTATTGTTCCACCATTACCAAAATTCTATACCCATCGGCCTGCATCTGCTCATGGCCATTGCCCGTAATCCAGTACGCCCTGGGTTTGTTCTTATAACATGATTTCTAACGATGGGTCTGGAGATATATCTGTGCAGGGATCATTGTAGGAGACTAGCCCGCGGATGGAGGAGGTTCTCGATGACCTGGATATACCCATTGCAATTCGGAAGCAAAAGCGTATCTGTGCTTCATATCTCCTTGCTTCTCTGGTCTCCTTTCATCGTCTGACAGGGGAATTTTAGAAATTTGCAGTTGTTCTACCTATCGTGGACATTCCACGGAATTATCAAGAGGCCTTGAAGGATAATCGTTGGTGTTTAGCTACAGAGAAAGAGATGATTGCTTTGCAATCACGTGGTACCTGAAGTTTGGTGCATGCTCCTCCTGAGGCCTCTGTTGTCAGTTGCAAATGGATGTTTACTGTGGAGCTTGATCGTTACAAGACTGGCACGAAGATTTACTCAGACCTACGACGTGGAATATATGGACGCGTTCTCTCCAGTTGCTCGTCACTCAACTCTGCGTGTCCTTTCAGTTGCAGTGGTACGTGATTGGCCTTTGTTTCATCTAGACATTACAAAAAATGTATTTTTGCTGCTGAAGGGGAGTGTCAGCAGGTTTGTAGACTCCATAAGCCAATATATGGCCTTAAGCAAAGTCCAATGGCATGGTTTCAGAAGCTCTCAAATCTGATTGAAAGGCAGGGGTTCAAGAGGTCAAATGCATACCATTCATTATTTGTGCAGAGAACACCTAGAGATATTGTTGTTATCATGGTTTATGTTGATGATATACTTGTTACAGGAGATGATGTGCAGGGGATAAAGATGGCAAAAGAATTTATGGGTCGTCAGTTTGTTACTAAGGATCTGGGCACCCTAAGGTATTTCTTAGGGTTAAAATTTGCTAGGAATGTATAGGGTCTTGTGATGACCCAAAGGAAGTATGTTACAGACATGCTTGTTGAGATGGGCATGATTGGGTGCGACCCTCTACTACTCCTATGGATCCTAGCATGAAGTTATATGATTATGATACATATGAGGTTGATAGGAGGAGATATAGAGAGATGGTGGGGAAGCTCCTATATGTTACTATTACTAGACCTGATATCTCTTTTACAGTGAGTCGGGTGAGCCAATTCATGGAGCAGCCCCGACAGGTATATATAGATGTTATATACATGATATTGAGATATCTAAAATCTTCTCCAGGTGCAGGATTACTATTCAGGAAAGGAGCAATTCTTTTTGTTTCTTCATGTGTTGATGCAGACTATGCAGGGTGTCCTAAGGATGGAAAGTATGTTTCGGGCTTTGCAATGTTTGTTGGCAGTTCTCTTGTTTCTTGGAAAAGGAGGAAACAAACGGTTGTGGCTAGATCAAGTGTCGAATCTGAGTATAGGACTATGGCACAAGCTAGTATAGAAATGATGTGGGTTCAAGCAGTGCTAGCAGATTTGCATATAAATGTACCTCTACCCATGCAGTTACAATGTGATAATCAGGATGCCTTATTAATTGCAAACCCTGCATTCCATGAAAGAACGAAGCATATTGAGGTAGACTGCCATTATACTAGAGATACGATTCAAAAGGGCTTGATTTCTACATCCCATGTTAGTTCAGGAGAGCAAACGGCAGATATCTTTACCACGGCATTGCTCAGAGGATCATTTCAGAAGTGTTCGTCCAAGCTGAGCATGATTTACATCTATTCTCCATCTTGAGGGGGAGTGTAGAGAAATTTCTATATTCTCTGTGTACTTCTTTATTTTATTTCTTTGTATCCATCTTATGTAATTTACCCATAGACATGTCCTCTATATAAGAGCCTAGGGTTATTAAGAATAAACATCTTTTCTATTTCTTTCAATACACCTCAACCACACAATCCTTCGAATCCTTATGAACGACCACTCCAACACAATTTCTGCACATATACCTAAGTTTAAATCATGTCTTCTCAATCTCCCTTGCTTTCTCTCCAACCTGTTTTATCTTTTGGGACAGTGTCTGAATCTTCCCTTTTCCATTGTATCTACTATCTCCATCCATTTGCCAGTCAAAGTGGTAATATTCCAACTACCTATCCGCAACTTTCTTTGCAGTCTCTTTTGGACTAACTTCTTTGCTCACAAGCGTCCACCATACGAGAATCCTTGCAAATTTTTGCCTGCATCCGGGCGACAATGCAACGAAACTAGATTATTTACTCGCATGTGTTCCTCATATGAGAACCCTTGCAAATTTTGAAGTTTGAACTACATCCGAGCAGCAATGTAATGGCCCTTGCTAAATTCTCATTGCATTCGGACGATGCAACGCGTCGTTAGTAGGGAACACCCTAACGAAATCTAAATGTTTGCTTAAATCCATTTTGAAAAAATCCGAACTATTGTGAGATAAATTCCTAAATAGTATTCTTAAAAAGAACACTATTTAGGAATTTGTCTCTCTTGCGTTGGTTGTCGGCTATCTAACTCACAACCCTCCTCAGTTTAACCAGGCTTGGGACAGGCAATGGTTGAGTTCATCCGAACTAATTTTTTTCCTTTTTTTGTTAAAAAAAAGTGATATCAGCAAAAATATAATAATGATGATCAGTCATATCATAGCACCTATACCTCTTCGAGGTACGAGAATACTCAAGGAAAACACACTTGATAGCGTGAGGAGAAAGTTTGTCTACAGTTTGGAAGTTATGAACAAAAGCAGTACATCCGAAAATTCACAATGGTAGGGGAAAAGGGTTCTCATTAGGATATAACAGAGAGAAAGGAGTTTCACCCTTAAGAACAGATGACGGGACCATGTTTGTGAGATTAGTGACAATGATAATGGCATCCCCCAATAATTTGTGGGAACATTCATAATGAGTGAGTATTGATCGGGAAATGTCAAGTAGGTGGTAAAGTTTCCTTCGACCTCCCCTCGTAGGTGGCGTTGGCTTGGCCTGGGCGCTTCTTCGATCTCTGACGCGGAATCCGAGTCCCTTATTCGCCCGTTTTCTTTGGAGGAGATTAAAGCGGCGGTTTGGGCGTTGAACCATGAATCTTCTCCGGGGCCGGATGGGTTCTCCGTCGCATTCTATCGCGATTTTTGGGAGACTGTGGCGAGGGACGTCATGGATGTCATCTCTGAATTTTGTTCGGGAAATTTCGGCTTCGACCGCATCAATCGGACTCATATTATCCTCATTCCTAAAAATGAACCGACGTTGCGCATTGAGGATTTCCGTCCTATCTCCGTGTCCAATGGTATATACCTTATCGTCGCGAAAATTTTGGCCACTCGCCAGTCTCGGGTTTTGGATGGGCTAATCTCACCGGTTCAAGCGTCGTTCATCAAAGGGAGGCATATCGCAGACTGCATCGCCGTGGCTTCCGAAATGGTGGCGGATTGAAAAAAAGAAAAGAAGAAAGGGGTCCTATGGAAAATCGATTTTGCCAAGGCTTATGATTGCATCGATTGGTGCTTCCTTTGGTCTGCTTTGTGTCGCCGGCGTTTCCCAAACTTATGGATTTCTTGGATGCGCAGATGCGTCTCCACGGTTTCACTTTCCGTGTTGATCAATGGGCGGCCGGTTGGTGGATCATTTCAGCCTCGCAGGGGGGTGCGTCAGGGCTGCCCTCTGGCGCCCCTTCTCTTCGTTTTGGCTTCTGATGTGCTGGCGCGCATGGTCTCCCGCGTTGTTGACGCGGGCCTTACTAATGGATTCCGCAAGGGGGATATTTGTGTCCCGTTGATCCAGTTCGCTGATGATACGATTTGCTTCATTAAGGGAGGTCCGGAGGAGGTGTCCGGTATGGCCAATACTCTTGCTTTGTTCTGTGAATTATCGGGGCTGTCGATTAATGCCTCCAAATCCAACGTGGTGCCCTTTGGCTTGTCTCATGCGGAGGCGGAGCAATGTGGCCGGATGCTCGGGTCTTCGCCTGGGGAGCTCCCTATTGCTTATCTTGGTATTCCTCTGTCGGTGGGTCGGGCCAGATCTAAGGATTGGCGTGTTATCACGGACCGGGCGGAGTCGCGCCTTGCGGGTTGGCGGGCATCCTTGCTTTCTCGCGGTGATCGCCTTATCCTTCTCAAATCCGTCCTCTCATCTATACCCGTTTATTTCCTATCGGTTCGGAGAATGCCTGCTGGGGTACGCTTGCGCCTGGAGCGGTGTATGCGGCGCTTCTTGTGGGGTCGTAAGGATGGGAACAGTAGGGGCATGCACCTGGTGGCTTGGGATGTGGTGTCCATGCCTAAGCACTACGGCGGGCTTGGTGTCAGGAGATTGGATCTGGTAAACGATGCCCTACTACTCAAATGGGTGAGTAGACTTTGGGGCAAGGATGATACCTTTTTCACCAACGTTCTTCGGGCTCTCTTGGGCAGCGACTGGTTGGGGATGCCGTGGGGGGCCTTGCAGCATCATTCTTCCCCTTTCTGGCGCAGCGTCTCGACCGCATTGCTGACGAATGTGGCGCTCTTCAACCCGGTGCTTGGGACGGGGGATTCCTTTAGGTTTTGGCTGGATGACTGGCTGGGAGGGGGCCCTCTTCGGGTGTGCTTCCCGAGATTATTCGCGCTTGCTTCGAATCGACATGCGTCTATTGCCGAGTGCTGGGTTGACGGCTGTTGGTGCCCTCGGTTCTCTGGGAACTTCTCTAAACAGCGGGTAGATGATTTCGTTTTGATGATGGAGGCTCTCAATGCTGCTGCTACGCCTACCATGCAGAGGGATCATTGGCGTTGGAACGATGGGGCCTTCTCCACTCGGAAGGCTTATCGGGCTCTGCTCCCTTCTCCGCCTGATACTACTTCTCCTCTGGTGCGTGACTGTGCCTTCTTCTGGGGTTTGCGCTTGCCGGAGCGCATTGCCATCTTCCTATGGTTACTTCGTCATCGGAGATTGCTGACTCGAGATCGTTGCGCCAGGTTCTTCCCTCAGACCAGCGCGTCATGCTCTCTTTGTTGTGATGTTGATGAGACTGCCGACCATCTCTTCTTTCGCTGCTCCCTGGTTGCGGGTGTTTGGGACGAGGTGGCCTGGGCTCGCGCGGACAGTGTTGAAGACTTTTGCGAGATCCTTTGGTCGAACGAGGACAGGGCCAGGCCTGATTTTTTGGCACCTATCGCGAGGCTGTGGTGCATTTGGCATGCCAGGAACGACGTTATCTTCTCGGGACAACGCTTCTATCGCGAGAACGTCAACATTACGGGTAATAGACTTATTTCCGATTGGTGTAATTCTTAGATTAACGGCCCATTTGTCGCGGCTACCTTCCGTGTACTCGCATTCATCCTCTTCTCCCTTCTACCCCATCTCCCCTATGTAAGTATCTCTACTCTTTTTCCGTTAAGTTATATATATTTTTGGGGCGAGCACCATCGAGTGCGTCCCCCTCTTTTGAGCCTCAAAAAAAGTTTCCTTTCTGCTACCCCATTTTGCCGGTAGGTATACGGATAACAAGCCCGGTGCAGTATCCCCTGAGAAGCAAAGAAAGATACCAAGTCATGTTGAGTAAAATTCAAGAGCATTGTCAATCCATATAGTTTGAATACAAGCAGAGAAAGACGTTTTAATAAACCGAAAGAAATACTTGACGATTTTATTTATCTTCGACCGTTCCTTTATTAGAAATACCCAAAAAGATCTACTATAATCATCTACAAAGACCAAAAATTATACATGATCATCCAAAGTATGAATAAATCGAGGTCCCAAAACATTATATTGAACCAAAGCAAAAGGTAAAGTTCGATGTGCCTCGTCCCTAGGAAGAAAACAAGCCTGATGATGTTTTCCGAACTGATACGTATCGCACTCAAATGACGTCAAAGAAGAGAGTTCGTGGAACACCATGGAGAGAGCTTTGACAGAAGGAGGTTCAAATCATAAGTGCCAAAGGAACGGGTCTGTGGAGATGGAAACAGCGCCAGCAAAGGTATAATCGGAAGGAATATCAAGATAGTAGCGATTGTTCTTCTCATATCCCCCACCAAAAATCTGCATCATCCGGATGTCTTGAAAATAATAGTAGAGCTCGTCAAAAATCACATGACAATTTAGATCAACACAAAGCTTATGAACAAATAATAAGTTCAAAGGAAAGTCAGGAGCACAGTGAACTCTAGTGAATCGAAGCTTGGAGAAAAAATTGATGTCAAATGGTGGTAATAGGGGAATGAGTCTTCATTGGCAACCTGAATCGACTTCACAGTAGAAGAGGGTTGGGATGACGTCAGCACAATACCTTCTCCCATCAGATGAGTAGAGGCACCAGAGTCAATGATCCTTTATAGTAGTAATTGAGTTGGCTACGATACCCGAAGTAGTAGCCAGGTATGTAGTAGGAGTAGCCTCACTATTAGTGGTGTCGGCTCCCTATAGAAGCAGCATCAGGAGTGAATAGTATGTGGCTGAGAGTTGGATCGTCTATCTGTTGGAATCATGATCAGTTGTTTGTGTCACTGTTGTATCACAATCAAATGCCATGTTGGCCTGCAGTAGCATCTCAAACTTCACCCAATACCTCTCATATTGGTGATTTGTCTTTTAACAATATATGCATGGCATGCGGCTACGGTCACGATCATGATTAGAATCGCGACCGTAGCCTCCTCAGTAGCTAGAGCAAACTCCTCGTCCGAAAGAGGCTAGAAACACAAAGTTCTCCACTGGTTGTGGAGACTAGGTACGGATAGTAGAATCTCAATAGGTTGTAGATGGCCAAAGATGGCCTTGATTTATGGAAGAGTATCATATGTAAGGAACTGTTCTTTCACATTCTGATAGCGAGGATGTAGACCAACTAAAATCGATAGACATGCCATTCTGATTTCTCTTTCAACTGTTTCGTATAACGGACCGGCTAGAATATGGCAAGCTCCTTGTAAAGTCTTGTAAGGCAGCGGTGATTGCAAAATTGTTTGGAGAAGCACAGTCTCACAATGAATCAAGGTTTTCATCTGGGATTGTGAGATAAGTTCGTGTTGATTACCAAAAGTGCGACGGGATAAGATCCTACCTACAGAGGACCTGATATGTGGTATATGCGGAGAAGATCATGAGGATATGGAACATCTACTTTTCAGATTCAGGTTCTTTTTTTTTGAGGCTTAAAAGAGGGGGAGACACTCGGCGGTGTTCACCCCAATGTATTATAAAACTAAAAGGAAAATAAATTACAGAGAGAGGAGGAAAAGTATAAAAACCGACCAACCCGAGGGAAGGCCGCATACAGTGAAACCCCCCACAAGAATCCCATATGACTACCCCTGGGACCAATCCTCCAGAAGCCGCAGAGCACGTAGAATGATATTCTCCCTGTAGAACCGTTGCGACGAAAAAATTGCCTCATTCCGCCCCAGCCAAGTACTCCAAAGTCTAGCAAGTGGGTCTAGAAGAAGCTTCCTGTCCCGACCCCGTGAATTAATCAAGCTCTCACACACGGCTGGAAAGGAGACCGCATTAAGCCAAGGAATATCAACCCAAATCGAGCGAACAAGCGGGCATTCGAAGAACAGATGGGTGATAGTTTCCCGGTCAGCATCACAAAGACCGCACATCGGATTAATATTCGGCAAGAAAACAGTACATCGATCGCGAGTCAAAAGCCGTCCACGACGAAGGAGCCAGAAGAACATACCAATGCGCTCAGGAAGTTTGAGGGACCAAATGAATCGACAGTCGCGCGTCAATATATCGTCGTCAGCAGTGAAGGACGGAGAGATAGCCAGTATGCCTTGCGCGTGGAGAAAGACCCGTCCTTCCAGGCCCAGTGATCACGCCCACCAGACGGCCTAGGGGCATCACTAAGGAGAGCCATAAGTGAAAGGAAATCGTCCAGCCGAAGGTCAGAAGGCTCGCGGCTATCGTAGGCACCAGCCGCCGTATCCCAACAAGAGGCGACAGAGGCCTCCTTGCGCTCAACCAAGGCGAAGAGACGCGGGAACAACAGATTGAAAGCACCCGTACCAGCCCAGTCCATCGGTCCAGAACCTGAATGAATTCCCATTGCCCAGTACAGGCGCAAAGAGAGGGCGATTTTGCCCAAAAATGCGCATCACACCGCGCCAGAAAGGACTGATGGAGCAGGTAGAATTGCCCCTAAAGCCGGCCGTGAAATCCACACCGAGCAACGTCCGCAGAACATTAATCATAAAGCTTTCCTCTTTGCCCCACACACGCGCAGCCCATTTAAGCAGAAGAGACTTGTTAACCACCTCCATTCTTCGGACCCCCAATCCCCCAGACGCTTAGGACGGGTGATATCCTCCCATCCAACGAGATGAATCCCCCTTTTGTCGCCACCATTTTGTCCCCACAGAACCGACGCATACAACGCTCCATCCGCAGAAGAATCCCTTTGGGCAAACCACGTCCGATAAAAAATAGATGGGAATAGAGGAGAGAACCGCTTTTAGAAAAATCAAAACCCGCCCCTGGAAAGCAACACCGCACGCCAACCCGCAAGGCGAGCCTCCATCTTCTCCACAAGAGGCTTCCAATCGCGCAAACGAGAGCGACCAACAGTAAAGAGGAAGACCAAGATAGTCAAACGGAAGAGATGAGGGATTGGATCCCAGCAAAAGAGCACATTCCAGAGCCTCTGCTCCGGCAAGCCAAAGGAACCACTGTAGACTTCGACGCATTGATCTCCAGACCAGAGGCCTCGGAGAATAGATGCACGGTCGCGGCCATACCGGCCACCTCATCGGGGCCTCCCTCAACGAAGCATAAAGTATCATCAGCGAACTGAATAGAATGGACATGGAGATCCCCAAAAAGCAACCCCGGGTCAAACCAGCCGCAGCCACCCCATCAATCATCCGAGGCAGGACATCCGCCACCAACACAAAAGAAGAGGGGCGAGAGGGCACCCCTAGCGCACGCCACGACGCGGCTGGAAAAAACCCCAAACAGGGCTACCGTTCAGCATAACAGAGAGAGAAGCCGTGGAGATACACCGCCGCATCCAAGAGGATCCACAAGACCGGGAAAGCCCCGCCGACGCAGGACAGACCATAGAAATCTCCAATCAAGGCAATCATACGCCTTGGTAAAGTCAATCTTCCATAAAATTCCTTTAGCATTAGACCTCCTCCAAGCCCCGACGATCTCGGAGGCCACCGCATAGCAATCAGAAATATTACATCCACGTATGAAGGCCGACTGGGTAGAGGAAACCAGCGACGGTAACAGGGGAGCAAGCCGCCTAGCTAATGCCTTGGAGATGATAAGATATATCCCGTTGGATATAGAGATCGGGCGAAAGTCCGCAATGCGAGTGGCCGGGATAACCTTAGGAATCAACGTGATAAGAGCCTTATTAATTTTGTTAAACCCACGGTTACCAGCCGTAAAATCATGAGCTACCGCCAACACATCGCCTGCCACAACGTCCCAGAAATCGCGGTAGAATGCCACGGGGAAACCATCCGGTCCCGGCGCGGCGTTGTCATTAAGATCCCAGACCGCATCTTTAAGCTCCGCCAAAGAGAAGGGCCTCACCAAGGCTGAGGCTTCCGAGTCAGAAATTGAAGGGGCACCCCGCCCCATCCAACGCCAGCGGCGAGGAGCGCCGGAACCGAACGCAAGCTTGAAATGACCAATGAAAGCATCCCCAATCTCCTTGTCACCGGTAATACGGGAGCCATTCACAGAAATAGAGCGGATGGAATTGATTCTCCGACGACCACTAGCCACTCTGTGAAAGAATGCGATATTCGCATCCCCTTCCTTAATCCACTTCAAGCGAGAACGCTGACGCCATTCAGTAGTTTGCTTTTTGTCCTCTGTCTTAACAACATCAAGTGCCGTGGCACGCTCCTGGAGTTCCACCGAGGACAAATCACGGTCATTCTCAAGACGGTCAAACCGCATAATAATATTTTCCGCCGCAGATCTGGCGGCTACACGGTTAAGGCGGGTCTCCTTCTTGAAAGAAGCCAGCAAGCGACGCAAGGAGGTAAGTTTTTGGTCCAAGCGAGAAGCAGCAGAGCCCACATAAGAATTCTGGGACCAATGATCGCGCACCATATCTACTCCTGGATTCAGGTTCTTGGCAGATTCAGGTTCTTGGCATTGGTTTGGGCAGGAGCAGGCATCGTATGGTTTTCAGGAACTCATTTAGGATGGTTTGCGGCAACTCTCATGAGGATTGCTCTCCTACTTTTGTGCTTCTTCGGGCCATTTGGTGTGTGAGAAATGAGTAAATCTTTCGTGGCCAATCTTTTACCCGGATAATGTATTAGGGTAGTATAGGGCACTTATTTCAACATGATCGCATGTTTGATGTAATACTTTTTTGTATAATTAAATAGTTTAATTTTTTCGGCGGCAGATCCAAACTCGAGATTCCACCCTCCATTTATTTTAAAAAATCCAGGAGTAGAATGCATGAAGAGGGTGATCTTTATGCATCGTAGTGAAGATGCAATACTGGAGCTGGAGGATATTTGTATCATTCTTCATCTAGGAATATGTGGTGGCAAGTGTGTCCCACGTTTGGCTATCTCCGTCATAAGATTGACAAAGAGACTAACATGTGCCCATGTGTTGTCCTGTTTCCATGAAGTATTTGCTCAAGACTTGTCGGGCGGGTGGGCACATGAGGACTTTTGATGCCCGACGTGGTTCCCGAGAAGTTGTGCACCTGCGTGGTGGTCCCAGGTCACCAACTGGGGCCGTGTTGGGCATTGTTGGATACTCCTACAACGGTATTCGGCACCACTAGGAGTTCCCATATGGGTGTGGGAGGGCGCTGGGGTGGGGCACGACTCATTAGGTGACGGAGGAGGGGTCGTGTGTCGTTCTCAAGGAGGCGGAAGGGGCTGCGCAGATTCTGAGGAAGGAAAAGATGGTCATAGAATTACGGTACAACGAGGATACCATGACTCTGGATCTGGTCCACCACTATGATACTATGCAGAAAGAAATAAATGGCTTGTTTATTCAGAGGTCATAGCGCTCCTTTATATAGAGGAGAAACCTTATAGGGAAAATAACAAAAGGGGAAATTACACAAAAGGAAATAACATAGGGTAATTACTATTTTCTATGACACGAAAGCTCCTCGGTAGAAATCGGTGTGGGACCACAACTACCCCACCCTACTCCCCCACACCCACCCCCCAGCCAGAAAGCTTCTCGACAGAATCATAGGTTTAGGTTCGTTTATATAAGCGAACCAAACGTGAAAATGGCAGGTTTAATTCGTCTAAAATTCAATTCATCGACTATATATGCACACATTTATAAATCCTTAGAATATAAAAATATATTACAAATATACTTTTTCGAAGAGAAAAATCCTTATTAATCTAATTTTCTTAAAAGATGATGAAGAGTGAAATAAAAGAAAAAATATATATTACTAACATATCCCTCTCCATTTCATTTCTTTTCACTCATTATCGTCAGATAATTCTCAAATCTGATATTCGCTTAGATTGTATTCAATCCAATACAAGTTTGATTCATCTCGGAATCAACCTAAACATAGATTTAGGCTCTTTAAATAAATGAATCGAGCTTGGAAATGGTAGGTTCAGTCAGGTTTGATTCGTTTACACACCTACTTCTCGCCCTTCTCCGTGTCAATTCCAACATCATCACATGGTCAGCACCAAACTTGCTTGGTTTCGTTCCCACGGTCATCTAGCACCATCTCAAGATCTTCGTGCATGCAGGAACAATTATACGAGATGACCACCAAAAGACACCC
Organism: Ottelia alismoides; assembly: GCA_037367405.1. NCBI lineage: Eukaryota > Viridiplantae > Streptophyta > Magnoliopsida > Alismatales > Hydrocharitaceae > Ottelia > Ottelia alismoides. Next base: position 774,215 of record JAZKJV010007606.1, on the reverse strand, counting down.
AAGTAGTGGGTGATCGTAGCTGATGAGGTTGATAAGCTGATGAAGGTAAGTTTTCATAAAAGATGCCTTTATCCCATATTAGTTTAGTAATGCGGTAATAGTGAAGAAATCTAGCAACAAATGATGCATGTGAATCGAGTTCATCGACCTCAATAAAACTTTTCCTAAAGATGAAATTCCACTAGTGAGGATTGATGCCTTAATTGACTCTAGCTCAGGCCAAAGCCCCAGGTCCTTCTTAGACATGTACTCAAGGCTAAACTTCCCTGCACCAGAAGCACACTTCATTGATTACAGATCCGTGCCTTTTCATGTATCGAAAGATATCCTTTAGGTTGAAAAATGTTACAACCATCTACAGAGACTTAATTTTCTCAAAATCAACAAGCAAATCCTATGAGTTATATGTTAAACATGCTCGTGAAGGGTACACTCTTCAATGGGCACCTTATGAACCTATATGAAGTGTTGGTCCTCATAGGAATGCTAAGACTCAAAATGAAATCTATAATAAGTGTGTTTTTAGTCTCCACAAGAAAATTCCTCAGCTTCCCGATTTCATATCAAGGAATAAAGTTATCCCAGACCAATCCAAGCCATCATTTAGATGCAATTACACTACTGTAAAGGGGATCCATAGCATAGTAGTCAACAAGTTTACGGCCGTCAATCGATTTTTGTTTCAGTCATCAGATAAATGCCTTACACTATTCTGATGTATAAGGATGAGAAAAGGTTACAGACTCCAACATTAAAAGTTAAAACGAGGATTACCAGCAGGCACATAATGAAGTAAAGCAGCACCTATAGAGTCCATTGTTGTTATCATCCCTAAAGAACGATGAGACCTTATATTTGCACCTTATATTTTCATCTAGCAGCTGTCAAGCACGTTGTAAGCTTCATCCTTGTTCAAAATGAAGGAAGCAACCATCGGCCACGGTATTTCACGAGAAAGACCTTCCAAGGGGCAGAATCCAAGTACATACCCCTCGAAAAGTTGGCACATGCACCGGTGTCCGTTGCTCAAAAATGGTGCCCCTATTTCCAACCTCCTTCAATGGGAATATTAAAGATACCTCTCTTAAGAAGATCGACCAACTGTCATTATCTTTAGGAAGATATTTGAGGTGGTTACTAAAACTCTCCAAGTTTGATTTGTCCTAGCAGTCTAGGTTGTCCATCAAAATCCAAACACTGATAGATTACATTGTTGAACTGGCCTTCACTGAGTACATGTCTAACTCGAGGAATAGTGTAAAAGCTAGCCCGATCACCCAACCATCCCAAATTCTTAGGGATTCAAAGAGAAATACACCATGACATTGTTTTTTGCATTGATCAACAACGTAGTCGAATATGAGGCCCTCCTAGGCCTCTGAAAGACTGCCAGAGTGGCGGGACCACCCTCAATATGACCTTCCTTTGGCCAAACGGTAACCTTTTTCCATGTGTTGTAGGTGTTTGAAAGTGGCAAGCACTTTTCCTGGCTCAGTTGAACACACACCTCCATTGGTACAAAATAGATGCACAACTCCACTTGCACGGACTGGATCTCAGTTCCCGTATGTACACCCCCACCCCATGTCAACTAAGCCTCCTTAAATAACTCATCAATATCAAATATCCATTTGATTGGTGAAAGCATCCCATTTCAAGGTGACTAAGGAAAAAATGATGTTAACGTCTAGCCTTACTAAAAGGTTATAAAAAACATATATGACAATATCAACTCTCTCGATGACCACTAGACCAAGGGACCAACTTCGTGGTCCAAAAGAAGTCTTCGGTCAAGGTGGTTATAGCAAAAGATCCAAGAACACACCTTAGAAGATTGGTATATGGAATAAGGTTGATCCTCCAGAAAGTGGGTAAAGGGATTGGTTTTTGTCCTACGCCCATTGATAACTTCGATATCGACGGGTGTAGGATAAAAACCACCCGCCAAGTGACGACCCTTCAAGAGTAGAAGAGGTAGGCCCCAATTTGAAAGGGACCAGTTGATGAAAGAAATGAAACAAGAGAAAAAGATTTCCTTGCTCAACGGTTGTCAGTCTCCAAGACATACACCATGATCTGACGAAGTCTAGTAAAAATATTGTCTCATACATTGGCACATAATTCTTCCCTTACAAATTTTCCCTTGGTGAATAATGACCCCCGCTCCGAATGACAAAATCATGTTACGCACTTCAATTTTGATGTGAATTATCCAAACTTGAGTGTGTGTTCCTATATCTTCGTTGGATTTTATCGCTCTAGGTTAAGTCAGGATTGGTGCTCAGCAAATCGCCAAATAAGATTAGGATCCAAATGACGAGGGGTGATGCAGCGTGAATCGGATAAATAGGGTTTTATTTATTTATTTTTCGTCATCAATTAGAGTCTAATTTTATTTACGTTTATTCGAGTCGATGCAATTTTATTTAAATAATCGAGATCGCATGCGATCTCAAATTAGTTAGTCGATTTTAAATTTGAATTTTGAATTTCAAATTAGAGTCAAATTAGGATAAGGTAGATTTGAATTTTATTCAAATCAATTAGAGTCAATTTAAATTTGAATTTTGGTTCACTTTCTATTTTTGTAATTCCTCCCCTCCTATATAAAGGGGATGGTAGCCTATTGTTTGAAGGGAGTTGAATTTGAATATCAATTGAGATTTATCTCATTATCTCTCTCTCTCGTCTCTATCCTTCCCCACGCGATCTTCGCGATTCTTCTCCATAATCCCTCGTTCTCCGACGAGTTTTCTCCTCTCAACCCCTCCATTTTCTTCCCCACCAAAAATCCACAATCAAATTAATTATTTCCATCAACATTGCAAATTTTCGATTTGCATCAATTGGTATAAGAGCATGGCAACTAGATCGTCCTCACGATCTAACGATCCATACAGATGTTCACGCCGGCATGCATCGAAGGACTATCGTTCGTCGGAACAAAAACGACGATCCAACGAAGCTTACGACAAGGAGATGCTGGGCATACTGCTTGACTTCCAAACAAAACTATGAGGTTTGATGGCTAATTTCAAGACCCTATGCGCTGCCGAATCAAAGTCTTCCACTACCGAAGCCGTTGTCCAGAATTTTGACGAAGGAAAACTCGTCGTCGATGATGAATTGCTCGCTGCCCAGGCTGTTTCAGGAGGTAAAAATATCGACCTGCTCGTTGTCCAGGTACATTCCGACCTGCAAACACCATTTCCAAAGGCATTCCCGGCAAAATCCGCCCCAGAATAGTCTCTTGCATCCCCTGCGGTACAGACCCCAGCCCCCGCACCCCTTGTGGTGCAGCCCCCAGTCCCAACACCCCTCCCCGCCACCCCTGCACTTCCAGAAAATGCCCCAGCCCCAACCTCTCCCGTTACCCCCACACCCCTTGCGGCACAGCCCCCAGCCCCCGCTTTCCCCACCCCCGCACCCCCTGTGACACCGGCCCCAGACCCCACGGCCCTTCCTGCCACCCCTACTGTCGCCCCCGCACCTCCAGTTCCCCTTTCCGTTGCCACCTCGCAGCCCTAAGCCCACCGCTGCCGCCATCCCTTCCACCCTCACACCTCATGCACCACCGACAACCCCCCCTTCCCCCACCACCCTCAAGGGCCCTTCCCGCCATTCCCACGTTTCCAGACCAACCTGCAGCCCCACCGCCTCCTTCCTCTCACCCACGCTACCACCCCTGTTCCAACGTTGCTGCCACCACCAACCCTATTCTGCCTCCCCTATCGCGAGCCGCCATCGTGTTTCCCCTGCGTTGCACCACCCCCGCGATCCTCCAACTGGACGCCGCTACCGATATTCTCCCCCTACGCACCATCGCACCAACTGTTGTAGCCATCACCCGAACCCCGAAGGCAGGAGCCTTCGCCGCCTTCCGTTGACCGCTCGAGGCTGCCGCCAACATTACCGCTGCTGAAGCCGAGATCCATGTTGCGGGCCTGTGCATCGTCACCTCCCCTTGAGAGAAAACCTAGCATTGATTCCCTTAATTGGATCCCTGGGAATAAGAGATATGATTTGGGAAAATTGCAAAAAGAATCCTCCTCCCAAAATTATTTATCAAAAGGACCAATTGAAAGATATATTATGCTATGGAATCATTTTAAGTGAAGAGGTAGAACATTTGCAGCCATGCCCCTCAATGGAGAAAAATGATAAACGTAACAGTGAAAAGGATCTAATTGGGGGAGTTTGAAGCTACAGTTTCAAGATTGAATTCTCCAACAGCGCATCGAAGATCAAGCAATTCATCAGGAGAGGAATTTTTCAAGCGGAGGAGAACTGATGCAACGTGAATCGGATAAATAGGGTTTTGTTTATTTATTTTTCGTCATCAATTAGAGTATAATTTTATTTACATTTATTCGAGTCAATACAATTTTATTTAAATAATCGAGATCGCATGTGATCTTAAATTAGTTAGTCGGTTTTAAATTTGAATTTTGAATTTCGAATTAGAGTCAAATTAGGATAAGGTAGATTTGAATTTCGATTCAAATCAATTAGAGTCGATTTGAATTTTATTTCTATCGTTGTAATCCCATCCCTCCTATATAAAGGGGTGGTAGTCTATAGTTTTAAAGAGGTTAGATTATATGAAAAATTGAGATTTATCTCTCTCTCTTGTTTCTCTCCTTCCCCACGCGATCTTCGCGATTCTGTCTCCAAATCTCGCGCAACCGGCGTGCTTTCTCTTCTCAATCCCTCCAATTTCTTCTACCAAATAAATTCCACCATCAAAATACTTTTTTTTCCGTCGCAAAATTTCGATTTGCATCAATGGGCACTATGCAAATGTTATTCTTACCCTAAGATTTGAATTTTGGAAAGTCGGTATAAGTCAAGCACTTAATAACTTGCATGTAAATGCAACTTATTTTTCTTAGTCATGCTACAATTTCAATCATTGCCATCTTTGGGAGGACTTTTCAAAAAAACCGATTAGATGGTTAATATGTTGGAAGCAGACAATCTCACTTATGTAAACAAATTGTCAATCAATAGAATATGTTGCATTTATAATTATGACACTGAATAGAGGCACAAACTAGTGAAAGGAAACAGTGATGAACTACTATTATAGTTAAACATGCTTTGGATCAAGGAGTTGAATTCATCCTTGCACATAAGATGACGCCATAGGCATACTTTATATACCTTACAATTAAAAAACAACAAACAAGAAATTTTTAAACTGAGAAGAGCTATAATATTTTTTCCACGGGTGCACAGGTGTGACTAAATGACGTTCGAAATTGCCTTCTTGGGACTGACTGCATCTAAAGTAATAAAATGGTTGCAGTAAGTCTTTTGTATATTCAACTCAAATTATCTGGACTAATATAATGGATGAAAATGCTTAATATAGTCTGCCTTATAGGTAAGGTTCCAAGATTTTTCATGACGATGATGATTATGGTGAAGAATCATAATAAATTCTTGAAGTCTTACGGAAACATTTCTTTTCCTTGTCACAGAGATTGTGAAAGCCCAACAAGATAAGAAGACTACGCATTCCTCGGTTTATATGTTCCGAACTTTTCTCCTCGTTTTGGGTTTTATTTGCTAATACGGGAGTGGGATTCAATGGAGAACAATCGAGCTGTAGATTGCACGGACGCACTTGAAATCGAACAGATTAACATGAAAAAACGAGGGAGGGAGATAGAACCTACCAAGACGACGGGCGAGGAGGAAGCGTCGGGCCATAACTGGAAGCAGCGAAAATTGAATAAAGGTTAGTTGGGAAGGGACGGTGCCACGCCCCAGACTTCAGCGGTCGATATAGAGGACTTGGTGTCCCGTAGAACGGTGGAATGGAAGGGGAAATTACGAATAAAATAGTCCTTTTACTGAAATTACCTGGAAACTACGCAAACGTTTTTTATGTTAATTAGCATAGGAAAGCCGCTTCTAACTAACATCTAAGACGCATGCTAAGGATGAAAATGGATACGGATATTTTCGAATATCTTCTTATTGTATTCAAAAAATTATAGTATATGTATCCGAATATTAATAGAATACGGACTGAATATAGATATGGGTTGTAAAAAAATTTCGAATACAGATACGATATGGTATTGTATTGAATATCCAGATCCGGATATCCGAATACAACATGTAATATTATTTTATATATTAGTTAATATAATATAAGCTACAGTCTGGTGTTATTATATTAGTAGTATATATTATATAATATGATATATTAATTATATTAATAAACTCCCGTTTGTTTAGGGATGGGCAGGAACAAAAATTACGAAACCTTATCCCCTTTTTACATCCTATCAAGAACGCAGGTCACCTCGATGCTCTTTTTGTCATGATGCAACTTATTTATATTTCATTGCCAATTTTAAAAATCATTATGAACTTTGGTAAAAATTCAATTTGTATTCGTATGTGGTCTTTATTCAATCCATATTCGGATTCCATGTTTATTGGATCCATATTTGGATTCATTCTTTGTTTATTTCATATTTGAATTTGCTCTTTATTTGATCCGTATTCGGGTATGTTCTTTATTTGATTCGTATTCGGATTCGATAAATATCCAATTCGAATTTGTATCTTTATTTTTAAGGATATGATTTCCTTAATGCATATTCGAATCATATCCGTATCCGTATACATATTCGATAGAGATGAAGCGAATATGGATATGAAAATAGGTATATCCGATCCGTATCCGATCTGTTTTCATCCCTACTCATGCGGCTTTTTTCTAGTATCAAACTGCAACCATGTAACCCACCTTCGGTGAACCCATCCTCTACTATGGTGTTGTGGATCCTCTACTACCCGCAAGCCCACCACTCCTTCGCTGCATCCAATGATGCTCCCTCACCTCCATGATGTTGTCTTCTGCCCACCTCTTGCCTAAACTTACATTCACAAGGCCATATTTTAGTTTGGAGGACATAGATGGGATTTAGGGGTTTAGGGTTTTTCTGATTGGGATTTAGGCTTCGGTTCTAGATATGGTTAGGATTTTGTATTTTTAAGTTATGAAATGTGGTTAGGATTTGGGTTCAAGAATGTGATGATGTTTTCCATTTTTTGAGTTGATTGATATGTCATTTTTCATTGTGTGTTGATTTCACTTTATATGTTACGATATATATATGAGGTTTCGACAAAATCGATGCTTTTGTCATTGCGGTGGGAGTCTTTCAAAATCAAACAAGGGCGTCACTTATGTGGGAGATTGTATGAAATCCATCAAGCTTAGTTCTGCATTGACATTCATTGGCTTGATTGAGAAGATCAAGACAACTTTTTTCGAATCGATGTATGGAATGTAATTGGCGTACAAGTGTTTCATAGAGTGCCATAGGACTAAGAAGCAAGGTACTTACAAAATGTTGAGTACAATGATGATATTTGAGATGCCAAGGAATATGCTGAAATGATGTTAATGCATATCTTCTTGTGTAACTTACTACAATAGTTTCGATGCCCGAACATATGCATTCCCACAGAAATGCATATGCTTCTCCCATGTTTACTGCAATTAATTCATTGTTACTAAGATAACGATCCTGAACTTGATAGGTTGATGGAGCATTAATACATACGATGAGATGAAAATTGAGGATCAAGAGGGAGAGAATTGTACCGAAACACCCATTGTGTATACCATTTTTAAACATGTGGGGAGGTGACGGATATATTGGAAGTGGAGAAGATTGCATTAATTGTGATGATGTTCTCAGTTTGTCTAATGAGTTGAAGAACGACATGATCTTCAAGTCTTAAGAATATTTAGTGTACTCTATGAAGTTGTTTCACATAAAGCGACATTACAATTTTACAGTGGTTGAATTAGAAAAAAAGGTATGGGATGTGCATTGTAGCGAATGCGACATTTTCAAATATGAAAGTTTTTTTGGTGATTTTATGGTATTTTTCAGATTTTTATATGATATTCTAAAAATGAAATAAACACAAAACATGAAGGTAATGTACAGCCTAGACCAAAAGGCCAATTTAAAATGCTAAAATTACTTAAATGCCCTAGTTGGGATTTTTTTATAAAACAAATTAAAAGAGCTAACTACAACAACTGAAATCCCATTTTTTTTATTTTTTTAGAAATTTTGATGATTTTTATAAGATTTTTAGTCTTTTGTGATTTTTAGGGTTTTTCTAAAATATAATCCAATAAAAATGGTACTAGAGTAAAAACAAACAAAGACAAACACAAACAAATTTTTATAGAATTTTTCAGACATTTTTTATATTTTTTGGTATTTTATAAAATAGACAGACACATTTTTAAGGGTTTTTTATTTTTAAAAAAATATCAAATAAAATTAAATCGAGACACAAAAATTACCAAAAATATTAAACATTAGCATGAGCTAATGGTATTTTTTGTGGAATTTTTGGAGTTGGTTAATTAATTATTTGATCAAAAATAACATGCACAGCTAATAGGGACCTACTTGTAATTATTAAAAAGTTACATGCCAATTAGTAATACAACAAGAAGTTTAGGAGCTCCAATTGCAAAAAGTCTAGATTAACACGAGTGAAACACGTGAGTCATGCAATCAGGGGTATAAATGCAAATACTATTAATAAACATTCATTCATGAACAACAATAAAATCTAGGACTAGTACTGCAAATAACCCAAGAGGTCACGTGTCTGTCCACGTGATACACATAAAGGAGGACTGAAATGCAAATATTAAAAACACAAGGTCTGAACTGCAAAATATTTAAACTACAACTTTATTTTCAGGACTAACTCAAATAGCATAAAAGTACGGGGTAAAAGATGCACAATACCCTTTGCAAGGGGGCACGTGGCGCGCGAAGAAGGTGTCGTGGGTGTACGGATCTGATCACTGCTAGGAAAGATCTGACGGTGTAGAGAATGTTCCCTTACGTACGGTCGGATGCATCAGATTGGGTGGCTGAAAAGGTGACACGATCGGCGGATGGGATTCAATCTGGTAAGTGAAGGCTGATTCGACGGTGGGAGAGGACTGAGGAAGAACAACTCCTAGGCGAGCTTCGATCGACGACTAGAGTAGATCAGTCGGACCGATAAGCTCGCCAAGGAGGGCAGGAGAGTCGCGAAGGTGCTCCGCGTCCGGTGGCAAGCTCTGATGCCATAAATAATGATCGGATGGTCGTGGAGTTGTATGGGCGCCTGGAGCTGCTCCGTCTGAGTAGTAAGGGAATCATAGATGGTCTTCTACGTGCGAAGTGACCTGCAGAGGGCGAGACGCTCAGAGACGTAGTTCCGGCGAGGTTTATTGCTTGCTAAAGAAGGGAGAAGCATGGGGGAATGGAAGTTGATCTCCGGTGAAGATGGTAGGAGGAGATATGAGCCTTAATCTCGACCAAAGGACGAGCCTAAGGGTGGTGAGGATGCAGTACAAGGTGGAGGGCGATGTGGCACGTCGATCTGAACGGATGGGTTGCGGTATCGGGGCTCCGACCGGCTGATTGGAGCGAGTGAACTGACATCATACCTAAATAGGAAGGACGAATCGAAAGGATGAAATGAAGTGAAGTGGTTGATACCTGCGGTTCTAGATGAACTCTGGAGCTTCAGGAGAAGGTGGCAAGCGAGGTTATGGCCTCGACCAAGCTGTGGAAGGCCGGGAGGCTTGTCGCGGCGGCGCATGCCGGCCACAAGGCTAAGCAACATGAATGCTCCACAAAGATCCAATACGAGAGGCTCCTTGGGAAGCTGTCATTCAACCGGAGGTGTCAAGGGCCGGAATGAGGAGCGAGGCACGAGCTAGGGCTATGTGGAGGCGGATGAGATGCTATATAGGTGGCTCGAAGGTCTAGAAGGATCAGAGAATAGCGCGAGACCCGAGAACTATTCGGATCATCCAAGGAATCCGCGAGGATCACGGAGGTCCGAGGAATCATGGGTCCAAGAATCAAGGCCAAGGAGCATGGAATTGGGCTGGAAAATTTTGAGAAGGTGCTCCGGCGGACAGTATCCGGGTCTGACCCGGGAAGGAGGAACCATTGACCAAAGGTCAACAATCCCAGCCGGCCAATCAGAAAATTAGGATTTACAAAATATTTATAAAAATCAATAAAAATAGTAAATGGATTTAAAATAAAAAGTGTATAAAATAAAAAAATGTTTATTATTTTTCAAACTTTTTTTGTGAATTTTATTTATTTTTATGGAAAATAAATTAATCTATATGCAGTATATAGTATTATATACAGGTATACTATGCCTATGTGTTATCTGCAATAATTTTTATATTGTTATTTTAACTCAAATACCACAAATTTTCTATTTTATTTGTTTACAACATAATTTTTGGAGTATAAAACAATTTTTATTTTATTTTTACTCTTTATTTACAGGTATATAATAAATAGGAGTGAGATATATATACATGTATTTTGTACAAGTGAGAGATAATTTTTATTTTATTTTATTTTAATAATTTTTGTTTTATTTTTAGGATTATATACAAGGAGGTAAAAAGAACATTTTATTTTTATTTTTATTTTGTTAAAAATAATTATTTACATCTATGAGTAATAGGTACAATATAAAGTGAGCCCTATCTCTCTCTACTGATTATATTTGACGACCAGGTCAAGGCTTGACCTTCTCTTGAGGTTCAGGTCACTTTGTATTTGTTCTAAATACTTCCTTCCTTTTTCTTTTCCTTTATTCTTTTATTTTTACACAAATATATGCTAAATATGCAAAGTTAACATATGCATGATGAATGCTAACTTATTGTATTTACACATATTTACATGATGCTTTGCCAAGGTAAATAGCTAAAATAAAAGAATAAAGAGTGAGAATCAGGTATTCATCACCCCCTATACTTTACCTTTGCTAGTCCCTTAGCAAACACTTATTTGAAAAATAAGTGAAAAAGAAAAGAAAAAGAAGAGGAATCAAGGTTGATTATTAAACGTGTCCTCATTAAATTTAAGTATGGAGCTTAGTAAGACCTTTGGATTATTAGTTTGTCGGAACCTTATTTGGACCTAGGTTTAAGACTCAACATCCTCTAAGTTCCAGCAATCTATGGTCAGGACTCCTTGATAATCCAGATCAGAACAAGTCTACATACACAAACTCTAATGACCATGAATCTTTTATTATACTGTGTAAGTGATATGTAGCTCCCCACCTCAAAAATGATAAGGTTTGATTTATTTGACTATGTACACTTCGGCAGGTATTTCATTTTCTATCAGACCTGCCACTTTTTTGGAGTTTCTATTTCTTTTGCACTTTTTTTTGATGTGCATATGTACAACATATCTACATGGTGCCTCATATATACATAAGGACTTTTTCCTCTTGAGCCAATAGACTATCCCTCTTTTGAAGCATTATTGCAACCCACAACTCCTGTCTTTAGACCTCAACACCACCAGACTAAGTTGAGGCGCACTTCCTTCCCTAAAGGAAGACGTGAGGTTCCGCCTAGAAGTACTACCCTCGTATGCTACCCCAAGCCAAAGGAAACTGCCTCCTCATCACCTCATCCATAGAGAGCCATGTGTAAGGTGCTGGTGCAAGTAAAGCCATTGTCTGTGAGAGTCATGTGTGTGTTGTTAAATGTTCTACTTAGGCTCATCAAGATGACATGTGATCATAGTCTAGTGGACTCAAAGAATTAAGTCATCAATGGACCTGAAGAGTCTCAACCCTAAATCCTATAAAGTTCCTCTTAGAATTAGGTGGATTAAGGTCTTAACCAAGCTCTATTTTCCAATTAAATTCCAGGCTAATTTAAATTTCAACTATGATTCAGAAGAATATACAAAAATCTTTTTATGCAAAGTTCTTGAAAATGTGCAAAATTTTTGAAAAATGTTTGAATGCATGCATGAATGCAAAAGTTTTGCAAACTATTTACAAACATTTACACAAGTATTTTTGCAAACTTTTATTTTTCAAATATTTGCAAAAATTTTGTACTATATACATAGTTTTGATACCAAAAATATTTACAAGCCTTTTACAAACAAAATATTTTTACAAACATTTGTACAAAAATGATTTTTAGAAATAGCTATGTATGTGCAAGAAAGGATTTTATGCACAAGAAAAAATTTAAATTTTTTGCGGTTTTTAGATAAAGGATTTTAGCCATTTTATTTATTAACACACTCACACAAAGTACGAGTTATGACTAAAGTATATATGCAATATATACGATACCCCTCTATACTTAGTTCGAACGATGTCCTCATAACAAAGAGCGATGGAGAAGGCATAACTCGTGCTTAGTATAGGGAAGTGAAAAGGAATGCTATGTTATAACAACGAATAAAAGAATAGTATGAAGAAGGCTCGGTGTTTCCCCCTATACTTAGGATCAAATAATCCTAAGTATAGCAGACTGTACATAAAGGGATACCCGAGTGAAAGGATGTACAGAGACTACCTCCCCTATACTTAGGGTAAAATATCCCTAAGTATAGGGAGCAAAAGTGAGGTAAGAAGAATCAAAAGAATGATCAAAGATCTGACACCCCCTATACTTAGGGTAAAGCACACCCTAAGTATAGCATAATCACAAGATGCATATAGGGTGTTAGACTAAAGAATGAGATGATATGGACATCTGGATCTATACAAGACGGAAGACAGTGATAATCGGGCATGAGATGCAACTGATGTGAGTCAAAGACCGCATCTCATGCAAAATGAATCGGGGCGACGTCAACGATCAGCGGCTCATGATCTAAATATGGTTTGAGACGCCAACCGTTAACACGAAAGGTGGACTCAGATGACATCTCAGATATGTCGATACTACCATTGTCATGTACCTTTTGGACCATCTGAGGAGATTTTGCCTATGAACTCTCAAGCGTCTTCGCCAGTCCCAGCATTCTTTCTTTCTTTTATAAGCGCCGTATATCTAATGGTCTCTGTAATTCCCCTGGAAATAATCTAAGCCTGGCATCAAATAACCATACTCGCTGATTTGGCTCAAACTGCTTATGGTTGATATGAGAATCATGCCATATCTTTACTCACTCCTTATACTATAGGTTGCTTGAGAGGGTTGTGTCTCCAAGATCCTCCAGGGCTGCCAATTCTGCCTTCCTTTGATCTCCTATACTCTCTGGATCCAACAGTATATCAGTGACAACCCAAAGTGACTTATGCTTAATCTCAACAGGTAAATGGCAGAGCTTGTCATAAACGAGACGAAAGGGAGACATACCTAAAGGAGTCTTGAAGGAAGTCTAATATGTCCACAAGATCGAGTCCAAAAGATGTGACCAATCCTTTTGGTCTGGGCGGACTACCTTCTGCAATATCGTCTTGATCTCCCTATTCGATACTTCAGCAAGACCATTAGTCTGAGGATGATATGGAGTGGCAACTCAATGGTCTATATTGAACTCGTTAGCAAGGGCCTTTACCTTTTCCTTGATAAAGTGAGACCCCCCATCAGGTATTAATACTATAGGCACCCCGAACCGTGAAATGATTTTCTTCCTCAAAAATTTGCAAACAGTCTTAGCATCTGCGGTTCGGGCGGGTATGGCCTCAACCAAATGACTCCCATAGTCAACAACCAACATAATGTACTCGAATACCTGACTCTTAGGGAATGGACCCATGAAGTCAATGCCACATGCATCAAAAACCTCACAGAAGTGAATGGGCTGCATCAGCATCATATCATGTTGTCCACAAGTGCCCATCCTCTAACAGTCAGTACACCTCTTCACGAATTCATCAGAATCCTTGAAGAGGGTAGGCTACCATAGGTCGAATTGGATCACTTTCTGTGTTGTTCTCCTCCCAGAATGATGTCCTCCTACCTCAAGCTTGTGGTAGTATGTGAGGATGCTGTGGTGCTCCTCCTGAGGAATGCATCGATGCCAGACGCTATCCCCTCCTTCATGATAAAGGATGGGATCCTCCCAATGGTAGGACTTAGCCTTAGCAAGGAAAGTCTCAAGTCGCTTCATTGGCCAACCTTGTGGAACTTTCTGGGCAACAAGATACTTTACAATGTCGATGTACTATGGGAGCGAGGCGATAACAAGGATCGCCTCATCTGGGAAGGTATCTGTAATGGGATCAGTCTGCTCAGATTCCTTAAGATTTTCTTATCAGGAGAGATGATCTGTCACCATATTCTTGACTCCAGGTTTATCCTTAATCTCAATATCAAACTCCTGGAGTAGAAGGATCCATCTAGTCAGCCTCGCTGTGGAATACTTCTTAGCCATAAGGTACCTGATGGTGGTATGATCAGTAAAGATAACCACTTTGGATCCCAGAATATATGATCGAAATTTATCCAAGGCGAAAAATACATCTAGCATCTCTTTCTTTGTAACAGTATAATTCCGTTGTGTGGCATCCAATGTACGGCTAGCGTAGTGAATGACAAATGGCACTCCGTCCCTCCTTTGTCCCAGCAGAGCCCCTACGGCAAAATTGGAGGCATATGTCATGATCTCGAATGGGAGAGACCATTGATGCGACTGAAGGACAAGAGCCTCAACAACTAAGCTCTTGAGAGTCTCAAATGATGCAAGACACTTATTATCTACAATGAACTCGGTGTCTTTTGTCAGCAAATCAATCAACGGTCGGGCAATCTTGTTGAAGTCATGAATGAAACGTCGGTAGAAACCAACATGCCCCAAAAAAGACCGTAACTGTCGCAGGTTGGATGGCGGATTGAGTTTCCTGAAGATATCCACCTTGGCTGGATCAACCTCCATGCCCCTGTTGGAGATGATATGACCAAGCATCGTCCCCCGAGTCACCATGAAGTGACTCTTATCCCAGGATAAAACAAGATGAACCTCTATGCAGTGTTGAAGAACACGGTCTAGGCAGTAAAGACAAGCATCAAACCCATCACCGTAGATCAAAAAGTCATCCATGAAGACCTCTAAGCAGTCACCCACTATGTCCGAAAAATGGACAACATGCACCTTTGGAATGTTGCCGGGGCGTTACATAGACCAAAGGACATCCGTCTGAAAGCATAAGTCCCAAACTAACAGGTGAATGTCATCTTGTCATGTTCTTCGGGCACTATGGCCATCTGATTGTAGCCGGAGTACCCGTCAAGAAAGCAGTAATGACTCTTCCCAGCTAGCCTCTCTATAATTTGATCAATAAAAGGCAGCGGGAAATGATCCTTCTTGGTGGCCCGATTCAATCGTATGTAGTCCACACAGACCCTCTAAGAAGTGGGTACCCGGGTAGCTATCTCCTCTCCATACTCGCTCACAACTGTAGTGATGCTCGTTTTCTTCGGCACCACATGTAATGAACTAACCCACTTAGAGTCGTAGACGGGGTAGATAAAATTGGCGCTCCACCATTTCGATATTTCCTTCATGACCACCTCTCGAAGATTCGGGTTCAGCCGTCGCTGGAACTCACACGACGGCTCCACGTCCTCCTCGAGATAGATATGGTGGGAGCATAGAGCCGGGCTTATCCCCTAGAGATTAGCTACACTCCATCTATTTCCTTGCAGTTCTTTTCAAGAACCTCCATCAAACGAGATTCTTGTTCTTTAGTCAAATCAGTTGAGATAATGACTAGATACCTCTCATGCTCACCTGCGAGGAATCTATACTTCAGCGACTGTGGTAAAGGCTTCCGTTCTGGGCAACTGAGAGCTGGCAAATCTAGCTTCTGAAAGGTTTGAGTGAATGCAACCAGATCTGAATGAGAAAACTCTCGCTGGCCATGCAAAACTGATGAAGGCTACCCTACTAGTATATCTGTACTCGGTGCTAGCACGACCTCCACCCTAGCTGCTGGCTCTGTGGGCATCAGACATGGTAATAAATCATCAAATTCTGCCCAATCTATGTCTGAATCTGAGGAATCTAAATCAGAGTCACATGATACAAAATATGCTTCGCTGTCCTGAATGTGGTCGTCAGCCTCAAAAGTATCTTCGGCCAAGAGTATGCTCTCCGAGCTCTCCTCTGCTGGAAACTGTGGATCTGTAGCATCTAAAGGTGCGAGAAGGGCTCGTGAAATAGGGTCAGACCAAGTGGCTTCATCATCAGTAATCACAAAGTCCTACTCCTGGTGGATATCTCGCTCTGCCTCTATCGTTTTCTCTGCATCACTAAACTGCTCTGAGCAAGCTGAGTCTCGCGCTCTGGTTTCATCGATCGTGTCTATTTGTATACTTTCGCCCTCAACACGAAAGTATACCTTCCAATTATCATGGTCGGACACCGCCTTGGCTGTGGCCAAGAATGGACATCCTAGAATGATTGGGGTATCGGTCATAGATTCAGGGATCTCCATGTCCAACATGACGAAGTCCACGGGGAATTTCAAGCCCTGAATTGCGATGACCACGTCCTTCAACAACCCCTTCGGTCTCTTGATAGATCTATCAACAAACTGAGGGGCTGTCCTGCTCTGTCGAAGAGGACCAAACTCGAATCGGTCGAGTAAGGCTGCCGGAAGGAGGTTGATGGAAGAGCCGCTATCTAATAGAGTACGGTCGAACCTCTACTCAAGAATATAGCATCTGACATAGGGAGCTCCTGCATCTGGCCTCTTGGCTGGCAGACGATTCTGGATAACGAAGCAGGTGGCACGGGTCAGCACATGGATTTCTGCCTGATGGTTCCTCTTCTTCCTATGGATGGTGGCCTTCTCTCTCAAGTTCTTCTGGAAGAGAGGGATGTACTCAAGTGCCTCCTGTAGAGCAGTTGAATCTGAAATCTATCAATTATCTGTTGGATGAACTCTAGCTGCTAATCTTTTTTTGGATTTTCTTTTTTATTCCCCTTAGCCAAGCGGAGTGCTTGAGGAAAGGGGATGGCTGGGCCCTCCTCAGATAGAGGTCTAGGAACAGGTTCCTGCTGCTGTGAAGGCATGGAATCCATATAAGTATCATCAATCATCACATATGGACTCGAGGATAAAGAAACCTTTCCTTTATTATTTTTTTTGGCATTTTTCATATAGTTACGGTGTACAGAAACTGGAGAAAACACTACTGGAATAGAAGGGGTGGCCTCAGTACCACCCACGGCATCCGGTGTTGTGGCATCAGCACCGCACTCTGGCTCAACATCTAGAACTCTGGTGGCATCAGTACCACCATCTGCATCTAGAGAAGCGACGACCTCAGTACAGTCAGCTGGATCAACATCCTTGGTGGCGTCAGTACCACCACCATCATCATCCTGAGCAGGATCAACATCGCTACCCTCCTCGTCTGGCGCTCCTGAATCCTCGTGGTGTCATCGCTCAGACAAGGCGTCGCCGGCTGGCATCCTACCGCTCCTAAGTGTAACAAAATCAGCATCAAATATATATGAAGCAATGTCACCCAATAAATCACTAGGAGTGGTAATCTCTGTGAAATGTGCCTGCTCAGATTTTCTTTTTAGATTATTCGGGTTAGGCTCGATCTGAACGGGTATCGTGGCCTTTCCTTTGATGATCTCCCTCATCTCCTGGCGGAACTCGTCCATCTCCTGCCTGAATATGGCATGCTGATCTAAGAGTAGGCATGTTAGATCATCAAGAGCAGGGTTCTCATAGGCTGTCCCATGAGAACCAGACGGGTTGCCTCTCTGGAAGTGAGGCTGCTGGTGGAACTAGTAAGGGGAAGGCTGAGAATACTGCTGAGGCTGCTGCTGGTGCTGCCTCCACTGTTGTCCCTGCTGGTAGGGACGAGGACCTGACTGGAAATGCTGCTGTTGTGGCTGGTGGGAAACTAGGGCTGCTGCTGTGACTGCCGTCTGAACTGCCCTACCTGAGTTGGAGGATGTTGCTGGGATGAGGCACCTCCAGTCGACCACCTGAATTCGGGATGATCTCGATGGATCCCGGGCTGCTGTCAGTCATACCAAATCCTATTGACTTCCATCAATGGCTCCTGCTCATAGGGGGATGGAGGAAGAACTGCCAGTGGCTGATCCTACTGATACACCACCATCTGAGTATCCTGAGATGGTGATGGTTGATCGTACTGGTGCTGCAGCTGCTGGTATGGCTCTGCCTGTACGTGGTGAACCTGACGAACCGGGATGGAGTGCTGGGATGAGCTGCTGCTAGGATCAGCCCGTGACCCGAGACAGGGCTGAGAAGCCGTCTGTGCCTCCTGGAGACACAAGATCTGGGTCTTCAGGTCACTCAAAGTCTGTGCCAACTGATCAATCTGAGTCATGCCCTGGCACTGCTTCTTCTCGATGATCTCGATGCGGTCTAGCTTCTCGTTGATGATGCCATATCAGCGGCCGACGACTCTACCTATGCTGCGGCTACTGAAGAAGAGGTAGATGGATCCGCATCGACCCGTGATATCTTGTGATAGGTCACGACCTGGGGTGAAGGCTTCCCATGAGTGTAAAGCCTGGTCTGAGACATCACTATATAGTTCTCAGCCATCTCTTCATAGATGGCCCAGACCTGGTCTTCATCTTTGGCGAAAATAGGATCCCCACAAGAAGCATTCACAAGCCCCTGCAGCTCCGGTGTCAACCCCCAAAAGAAGCTATGTACTAGATTGGGCTTGGAGATATCATAGTGTAGACACCAGTCAATGAGCTCACAGAAACAATCCCACGCCTCATGGAATTGCTCGTTGGGGATCATGGAGAAGTTGTTGATCAGAGCCCGTGCTGCATTCGTCTGACCAAGTGAATAGTACTTATTCAAGTACTCGGTCTAGAGTTGTTCCTGCAAAGTGACAAATCTCCCCAAATGCTTTAGCCAGTAGGCTGCTCTGTCTACTAGGGAGAAAGAGAATGCCATCATCTTGATGGTGTCCTCGTCCTCAAATCTGTCGTGGACAGTGCTGCAGATCATCTCGAATTCTTGTAAATGAAGCTACGGCTCCTTGGTGGCAAGCCCATGGAACTTGGGCAACGACTGAAAAGTCTGAGGGGGGAGGTTGAAATCTCCCAGAATCGCCGGAAGCTGAATCCAACGGTGTGTAAGAGTTGCACCAGGGTTGTGCAACTCCCTCATCGGTCTGACTGGTGAGATGGGCTCCTATGGCTCCTCTGGTTGTTCTCCATCTCCTCCTCCCAACTCTGGTATCTCTCCACTGCCTGCTCGGTTTGACTCTCCTCTATCCGCTCGCATAGGTGCCATCTCTCAGCGCACCTCTGCCATGAAGGCTCCCTAGTCTCTAATATGTCTCTGCATCGTCTCCAGGGAGGCTAACAGTGTGTTGTTGATGGTGCCCTGATCTAGAACATATGTGGTACTCTAGGGCTGCCCATCGGTGCGCTCTTCGCTGCTGGCCATCTCTTAGGTCTCTGCAAAGGCAAAAGTACCAACTCAGGTGCCGCCAAATGAATGAATATCTGTGCTGGTCTCTACTTGGGCACCTCAGGACTGGAAGAAAGGTAATCGAGGGGGAACATGGTAGAATTGAACTTGGGTCTGGAGAGCGGGTCTAGTCTCTCACGAACCTGCTTAGATGAGTGGGGCAGAGTGCTCAAAAGCAGCGTAACCAAAGGCTGCCTAAGTGACCTCCGACCCATCATCGTGATCTGGAAGAAAAGGCAGATGGGTTCTGGAAACAAACAAGATCAGCAATCAAACCCCCAATTCACCTACGCAATGTGGAGCTGATGACATGAAGGCTCGATCGTTTATCTTGTCAAAATTATTTAGGTGATAATTCAGTATTGCAGGGTGATTAAGCGAGCTGGTAGGAACCCTATGCCCTCAAAAGACTGGCCCAACCCCAAAACTAGATCTTTCCCAACCAGTACGAGTTGCAGACCGTTTACCGGCTACCTAATCAACCCAATCTGTTAAGGACGTCACTGTCCGCTTTACTGGTTACCAGAGAGATCCTCACTGGAGAACGACTTGCCCTGAAGCCAGTAGTATGCGAAGGTTCAGGTGTGTCTCTAGCTTAGTATGTGGGTCACTCTCTCACGCAAGCAATCCAAACAATGAGGGGATTACTCTCCCAAGAAAAATTTTTAGGTGAGGTATCTTTTAGGATTAAGTTTGTTTAGCAGTCCTAATTTTATGGTTATCTCTTTTATTAGATATTTTTCAATAAGCAATCAAATGCCTAATGAATTTTTGATCTCCTGATTATTTTAAGTCCAAAAAATATGGGATAAATCGGAAAAGGTGATGCGCGGTCAAACACTATGATGCATGCAAAGTAAGAGATGCGTACCTATCGCCAGCACTCTACATGCAGGGTGATCCGTGCATAAATTTAAAGACAGAAAAAAAACTAATCTAAATGATGCAAGAAAATGGCCTTAGACAAGCAATTTCTAATCGCGAATAACTGTAGTTAACTGGTCAGAGAGAGAGGTTGGATCCGATCTCTGATGCCGATCGGTGTCCGCCATAACAGATCCTGCACGCGCTGTATACGACCTCTAGCGACACGTGACCTCTCAAGAGACCAAGTTAACTTTTTATTAAATGATTTATTAAATAGGTCCAATTATGAACTATAGGTGCAGGCAAATAGTAAGTGATTGTGCCTTAAGCAATTACATCACAATTAGAGAAATTCCTAGATCTAGGGGCCAAATTCTTCGAGAATCAAAGAAAAATAAATAGCGAAGGAAATCAAAACCGGTAAAAAAACTGCGATGAGGTCCCCCGAGCACACAGGTGCTCGGCAAAACAGACCCCGATATATGGAAAGTGTCTAAGCAAGTGTCTGAGTGTCCCTATATCATTACAATAATAAATAAAGGCTGAAAAATAAACTAATCTACTGCTACTCTATCGACTACTACTAATTCTGCTCCTATTCTTGCTCCTCCTCGAGTACGGGTACTCCCCGAAGCATCCTCGGACGATTCCTCACAAAAAAAGTGAAACAAAAATGGGTCAGAAAACAATTATAACAAATAGAGGTGAAAATGATAAAATAAAAATGAAAAGAACAAGAAAACAAAAACTGAAAAGCGACTACCAAGCCGTGCTCCCCGGCAACGGCGCCATTTTGATGAGCGTCCTACCGACTAGGGTTAAATATCAATATAAATCTAGGGTCATTGCGACCCTGATCAGCAGGACAGACTCAACAAGAAAAATCAATCAAGACCACAACTAAAACAATCACAAGCACAAAAATCAATGTATCGGTCTCCGCTATTTATTTAACCTGGTGCAACGACCAGGGTCGAACACAAGGATCACGAAAATGTATGAAGTAGTCGGTAATCAGAAAATAAAAGGCATATATTATTTTATTTTTACTTTTTCAAATATTTATATTTCCTAATTAGAAAATAAATAAGGAGAATAAGGCAAAAACAAGTTCTAACCATTCTATTAGGCCTAACAATACTCCAAAATTAGAAACAAAAATATTTTTATATTTTTCAAATGTGCAAGTTTTTTGGTGATTTTATGGTATTTTTCATATTTTTATATGATTTTCTAAAAATGAAACAAACACAAAACAAGAAGGCAATGTACAGCATGGACCAAAAGGCCAATTTAAAATGCTAAAATTTCTAAATGCCTTAGTTTTGATCTTTATGATAAAGTAAATTAAAAGAGCTAACTATAACAACTGAAATCCCATTTTTTTTATTTTTTTTAGAATTTTTAATGATTTTATAAGATTTTTAGTCTTTTGTGATTTTTAGTATTTTTCTAAAAGATAATTCAATAAAAATGGTACTGGAGTAAAAACACACAAAGACAAACATACATAACTTTTTATAGAATTTTCAAACAATTTTTATATTTTTTTGGTATTTTATAAAATATAAAGACACGTTTTAAGGGTTTTTGATTTTTTAGAAAATACCAAATAAAATTAAATTGAGTCACAAAAATTATAAAAAATATTACACATTAGCAGGAGCTAATGGTAATTTTTGCGGAAAATTTGGAGTTGATTTAATAATTATTTGATTAAAAATAACATGCACAACTCACAGGGACCTACTTGGAATTATTAAACAGTTACAAGCCAATCACTAATACAACAAGAAGTGCAGGGGCTCCAATTGCAAAAAGTCCATATTAACACACGCAAAACACGTGAGTCAGGCAATCAAGGGTATAAATGCAAATATTATTAATAAACATTCATTCATGAACAACAATAAAATCCAGGACAGTACTACAAATAACCCAAGAGGTCACGTGTTAGTCCATGCGATACACATAAAGGAGGACTGAGATGTAAATATTGAAAACACAAGGTCTGAACTGCAAAATATTTAAACTACAACTTTATTCTCAGGACTAACTCAAAAAGCATAAAAGTACGAGGTAAAAGATGCAAAATACCCATCACAGGGGGCACGTGGTGCACGCAGAAGGTGTTTTAGGCGTACGGCTCTGATCATTGCTAGGACAGATCTGACGGTGCAGAGAATGTTCCCTTACGTGCGGTCGGATGCGTTAGATCATGTGGCTGAAAAGGTTGCACGGTCGGCGGCTAGGATTCAATCTGGTAAGTGAAGGCCGGTCTGACGGTGGGCGAGGACTGAGGAAGAACAGCTCCTGGGCGAGCTTCGATTGGCGACTGGAGGAGATCCGTTGGACCGATGATCTCACCAAGGAGGGCAGAAGCGTCGCGAAGGTGCTCTACGTCTGGTGGCAAGCTCCGATGCGACAGATAACGGTCGGGTGGTCATGGAGATGTATGGCCACCTGGAGCTGCTCCGCCCGAGCAGTGAGGGAACCAGAGATGGTCTTCTATGCACAAAGTGACCTATAGAGGGCGAGATGCTAGGAGACATAGTTGTGGCGAGGGTTATTGCTTGCTAAAGAAGGGAGAAGTGCGGGGGAATGGAAGTTGATCTCCGACGAAGATGGTAGGAGGAGATCAGAGCCTTAATATCGACCTAAGGGACGAGCCTAAGGGTGATCAGGATGCGGTGCGAGGTGGAGGGCGATGTGGCACGTCGATCTAAACAGATAGGTTGCGATATCAGGGCTTCAACCGGCTGATCGGAGCGAGTGAACTGGCGGTGGAGCTAAATAGGAAGGACGAATCAAAAGGATGAAATGAAGTGGAGTGGTCGATACCTGAGGTTCTAGATGAACTCTGGAGCTTCAGGTGAAGGTGGCAAGCGAGGTTATGGCCTCGACCAAGCTGTGGAAGGCCGGGAGGCTTGTAGCGGCGGCGCACGCCAGCCACGAGGCTGAGCAACGTGGATGCTCCACCAAGATCCAATCCGAGAGGCTCCTCGGGAAGCTGTCACTAAACCAGAGGTGTCAAGGGCTGGAATGAGGAGCGAGGCACGAGCTAGGGCTCTGTGGAGGCGGATGAGATGCTATATAGGCGGCTTGAAGGTCTAGAAGGATCGACGAATAGCGTGAGACCTGAGAGCGATTCAGATCATCCTAGGAATCCACGAGGATTATGGAGGTCCGAGGAATCATGGGTCCAAGAATCGAGGCCAAAGGAGCACGGAATTGGGCTGGAATATTTTGAGAAGGTGCTCCGGCGGACAGTATCCGGGTCTGACCTGGGAAGGAGGAACCATTGACTGAAGGTCAACAATCCCAGCCGGCCAATCAAAAAATTAGGATTTATAAAATATTTATAAAATCAATAAAAAATAGCAAATGGCTTTAGATAAAAAGTGTACAAAATAAAAAAATTGTTATTTTTTCAAACTTTTTAGTGATTTTTATTTATTTTTATGAAAAACAAATTAATCTATATGCAGTATATAGTATTATATACAGGTATACTATGCCTATGTGTTATGTACAATATTTTTATATTGTTATTTTCACTCAAATACCCCAAATTTTCTATTTTATTTATTTACAACATAATTTTGGAGTATAAAACAATTTTTATTTTATTTTTATTCTTTATTTATTGGTATATAATAAATATGGAGTGAGATATATATACATGTATTTTGTACAAGTGAGAGAAAATTTTATTTTTATTTTATTTTATTAATTTTTGTTTTATTTTTAGAATTATATACAAATAGGTAAAAAGAATATTTTATTTTATTTTGTCAAAAATAATTATTTACATCTATGAGTAATAGGTACAATATAGAGTGAGCCCTATCTCTCTCTACTTATTATATTTGGCGATCAGGTCAAGGCTTGACCTTCTCTTGGGGTTCGGGTCACTCTGTATTTATTCTAAATACCTCCTTCCTTTTTCTTTTCCTTTATTATTTTATTTTTGCACAAATACCTGCTACATATGCAAAGTTAATATATGCATGTTGAATGCTAACTTATTGTATTTACACCTAATTACATGATGCTTTGCCAAGATAAATAGCTAAAATAAAAGAATAAGGAGTGAGAATCAAGGATTCGTCAACCACCCATATCAAAAGGCCCTTTAGTATATAACAAAATGTTTTGGTTGCGCAATACTAGTTATAAGAGTAGGCTTTCTTCCCATTACATAGTCCTATTTCTCTTAACATAGTCCTATTTCTCTTAAAATATACAACTATATCTTAAAGTACGACAAGTTACCAAAAGATCAAAAATCTTATATAAGAAGGCACAATTCCGACTATTGTGTAGTGTCTTTGGGCCTTTTAGGATTTTTGCTCTGGTATGTTTGTAAATAATAATAAGATGAATCTAAATTCAAAATGAGCTTAGACCCACTAAGCGGGTCTCAAGATTTTTTATAAGAAAATAGGGACTATTTTTAAAGTAATTTTGTATAAAACATAGAAACATTTGTTAAAAATGCTTTAATAAACTGAAACTTGAAGATTTTTCAAAATATTGCTGTGATAAATACATCCAACTTCCAAAAGGAATAACTACACAAAACCTATTAGTCGTCAAAAGTATTGCAGGTTTATAGATACTACTCATAACTGCTGATTTAACACCACTGTATCTAATTGTACTGAGTTCTTGAACATTAAAACAAAACTGAGTCATGCATGTTGACAAACCTAAAGGCCAAAGAACACCCTGCATATGATCCAAAGCTCGTGTGTATACAGAATGCAGACGCAAATACCTCTGAACCATATCCAATGGTTGTCATATCTAGTGACTTCATCATATCTAATGACGTGTTTCATAATCATATCTAGTGACCTCAATATATCTAATGGCTAGTTCATGACTTGTCTTAGAGCAACTGTAGTGTTCATCAATTCTATATTCTTTTTTATTCATAAAAATAGAACTATAAGCTTAAAAGTATATGATATCAACATCATATCGTATATAAAAAGCTTGAATATAAGCATGTGAAATTCTGTTGTAAAATTACAAAGTAATTGAATGCTAAAAATCCTCGGGTTGTATCATAACTTTCACTATATTTAAATATGAAAACTAAGATTTTTACACCATACACTTGAAGTACCATATTATTTCAAATTATGGTTTGAATACCAAGTTTCATATATAATGGCTAAACTTATATGATTTCCAAATTAGTTAAGACATGTATGATATAAGAATAGCTAAAAATATTTAACATCATATTTAGTGGGTCAAAATATAGGTGAATACTAAAAATAATGCTTGAGATACCACTCACCTTCAATTTTACGTTTATGCCTCTTAACAAGTTTATCTCGATCCACCAACCAAAATGGATTTGCATCCGACATAGTAATAAGAAAATTACTACATGCAATCTTTTAGCTCATATGTATGCATGCATATGTTGACTTATCTAAAATAAAGATACGAATTCTCTCCTTAAGATAATTTTTCCTAATAATATTTTAGCAGAGTTTCCCCTTGTAAAAAGTGATGTTTCTTAAAAATATTTCAACATAGCTTCCCTTTAAAAGATGATGTTTCAAAAGAAAAATTTAGCAGAGTTCTCCCTTAAAATGTCATATTTCTTAAGAAAAATTCAATAATATTCCCTTATATGTTAAGAAAATGTGAAAATATGGCTTATATCTATTAACTTCCTCCTGAAATTTATTATACCTTGCACTATGATCCTTCCTATACTTGTCGTCAGAGCTTCGCTACATTCTTCCCAACCACTCTCACCTTCTCTCAACCTCTATACCAAAGTTTGGCAGAATTTGGTTATAAAATAGATGGGTTGAGACTGAGAAGGTAGGGTATATTTATATGCCTCCAAATGGTGAAAATCATGGCTAAGGACCCATGGTTACTGCCCATGATTTTGTCAATACCATGGTTTTTCCTAATACTATAGTTTCTATGCCCATGGTTTTGGCTCACGTAAATCATGATTTTTCTAATGATATTTAATTAGCACTAATAATGATTAGTTAGTACTAATCAAGATTAATAATCTATTATTATATTTAGCATACATTAGTCAATGATTAAGCTCCTTAATCATCATTATTCTCCTTAATCATGATTAACTCTTCCTAATGACAATGATTAAGGGTTGATTTTGAACTTAACAAACCAACTATCCTAAATTCAAAATTTCATAGAAATTCATAGCATCTGATTGATATGAATCAAGATCCTTTCGAATCATCTCGTCAAGGTAGACAACAATCTCTAAGTTGAGATCTAGAGAACTTCAATATAGAACTTCTATAGTTATAACACCATAATGAGGTTTAAAAAATAAAAGTCACGAGAATGTCATGGAGTCTCCTTGTTGTATCATTGGTTTTAGAAGCTTGTTATAATTGCATTGATTATTTTTATAAATGCCATGGTGAAAGGTTGAGTTTCATCACTCATGGCGAAAGGTTTACCATGTACACACTTGATATGTTGAATGCATGGAAGGACATGAACGAAGGGCATTGTATAACATGCATGCGAGGTACTCCTTACACATGTATGGGGTCATCAAAGGACAATGAGTGATGTGATTTGGGTTGACAGAGGCAAGAAGTGTTGGACTTGTAAGCCCTTAGCAACCCACTAATGCAACAAAATTTATTGTCGTCCATGCCCATCTGAAATGAATGTTTGTGAATGCACTTAAAATTAAGGTCCCTTTGTACAATTAGGGTTATGTATCATGCCCATATTGAATACCATGCAGTTGGGAGGATATAACTGGCATTAGCATCTAATATTCAATAATGATATCCAATCTGAGTAAGAGACGACAATCTTTCTTTAAAGATCGATTTCCGACCAACTTCTTGATGCATGTCATCTACATAGGAATAGAGATTCAGAGGTGTCAAAATAATCAAGTCAAAGAGTTGACTTGATGAGGTTAAGATACACTAAGACATGAATCGCAACTGTTGAGATCATGCACACATCCTTTAACTAGAGATAGATATACATCTATATGTCTGAATGTGCACATTAAACAGACCATTAGGTTGAAGACCTAGCCAAGGTCCATATACATGCGTGTTTGTGTGAGGATATATGAGATGTATGATCTCTTAAAGGATCATACTGTTTCATACTTGATGAACCGGGAGACATAGCTCACTCATGATATATTTTGGGTTCATAAAGAATTCCATTCATGATTGTCTTGCTTATGAAATAAGACATGAATTCGATATATTAATATATACTTTTGGAAAGTATATGATTAATATTGTTGCTAATTATCGAATGAGAAATCTATTGATATGTCTTGAAGAAGGCAATCAAACATGGGTTTGAACTTCGAATATGTCAAATTCTTCTAGTTCAAAGGATGAACGAGTGTTGGGAATACATTGAGTTCAATCTAGCTTAATAGAACATCTATCATGACACTTAAATTCCAATGTAATGATGAAACTGGATAGATTTTAGTGACTCCACTTCTTGGCTTAATGATATGATAATTGATTGGATTAAGTCTCATTTCATTTGATTCCAATTTTCGTCGACCTGGAGGAAAGCTCCTGCCTTATTCGTGTTAAGGAGTTCACTAAACTCGATTCACTCATCCTTTAGACAACTCCTCCTCTCTGAGAAGAGGACACAACCTTCAGTGCAAGAAGAAAAGAAAGGACCAACTATAATGATCATATTCTAAAAAGAAGAATCAGGGGCATTTTCTTATTTATTAGTTATTTTGTGTAGTTGATAAAAAACTATCGCGATTATCGTGAAAAAATAGAGATAAAAAAAGTTGTCTGAGCTGTTTCGTCGAGCCCTCATCCAGTGAAGCTATTTGATCTGAAGGCTATGGCTCCTCATTCTTTTTGAAGAGAGAGTTCTTTCTCTTGGCCCTCAAACATCTTTCAACAAGTTGTGCATAATATAGCTTTTATGTGTGGCTTTCCAATAACTAAGATTGCTTGGGGAGGAAGACTATGTATGTCTTTTTCCTTGTTCTTTCCTGATGAGCCAGTCGTTAGCTATATATGTAGTTCGGGACGTTCGGAAGGCTCATCGATTCTCGTCCTCTTTTCTGGATCTGAGGTCAGGGACTTCACTCGTGTACTGATGAGACAACGAGAAAGAAGAAAAAGCTGCGGAAGACTGTCCAAAGAGTATAGATTCAGTCTTTCGATTTCTTATCAGAGTAGTGCACCAATTGAGGATGATCTTGGCTTTGACTGTTGAATTGCTTCCGTTCTATACCACTTACGAGACTTCTGCCGTATTATATATTGACGGAATATCAAAGTAGAGGGAGGGGAAGAGAGCAGGTGGAGAGGATTCGACCCAGAAAGCGAGGAATGAAGATTCGACGAAGCTCAGCTGGCAGGAACCCTCTATAATACCCACATCTCAAAGAGATCTGACCACGGAAAGGGAAAGCTAGACTGGCATTACAATAGTGGCCGATACGAAGTGACACGAAAGAGGCTCAAATCAAGAAATATGGATAACCAAGAAGAATGAGGTGCGGAAAAGTCTATAACTCGGAATCTCAGAAAGGGGAGGATGCGGAGACTCGTCAACCCAAATGAAAGAAGGCCGGAAAGGTGGAACATCATTCCATTATTCCCCTCCAGAGTGCCATAAGGTCCTATATCGGGTGTGGATCTTTCATTTGAAAATTCCAATTAAATGTCCAAATGCTTGAAAGAGAATGGTAATGGAAATGGAGGTGAACTTGGTTCTTGAGCTCCTTTCTAAGCTCCAATTGGTTTGGATAATGATTTAAAATGAAGTTGGAAGCTGAGTTCATCACTCTGATCATTTATTGAGTTGTGGAGAGTAAAATACGTTTCGTTGAGCTCCCATAGAGTGTTAATTATTTTAGCTCAAGCACAAAGACAGAGTGTATTACGTTCTCCAAAAATGGTCTAAACCATGCAATTGGATAGTTATCCAAATTTCAAATCACTATACGTGGATAGTTGATGAATCTACAATCCACTATGATAATATTGGCTCGGTGTAGGACGACCAATTATGGATCTATCAGAGACCGAGCGAGAATCTCCGTGAGGAGTGGCTCGGTCGCACTACTCTTGGATAAATCCAAGGACAAATATAGGGATACTACTGCTTAGGTTATCTGATTGCATCCTAAGATAGATGATGGGATACTCTAAGAGGACACCTCAGTCAAGCTATGTAGAGTTGCACAAAATGGATGCATGATTTTATTGCTTTTTAATGCATTAACACATATGCTATAAAATGATAACAGTCACAATTACTTCACAAAACATACACACATACAAACATTCGCAATCAAGCTCTTGATTTAATGATATGTAAGTGATATTTATCCATTATCCAAAGATCCAAAGATATCATCAATGATCCAACATTTATTAGCCTAAGTCATCAATGCATCATTTATTTCAATCACTTTTCATTTAAAATCCACCTAGTCACCCTAATTCATAATTAGTCAGGAAATAATCATCACAAGGTTTAACATAAAAGTCCTGATTGTATCATTAAATTACAAACCAAATCAGTGTGTTAGTTGATGCATTAGGTCAGATAATCATGCACTTATGAGGCATTTAGTCAAGTTAAAAAACCTAGACTTATCTTAATTTCAATTCAATGAACACAAATCACGTGAAAAGAGCATGGCATAAGCCTTTAAACATGATTAATTTCATTAAATTTGGATTTAAGGTTCACGAGTTATTAATCATGCAAGACCGGGACTTAATTGCAACAAAAACATAACAAAACTTAAAAAAATAGTCCAAAACAGGGGCCTAAAATTACAAAAATTACTAGGGTAGGGAGTGTCAATTGCCCTGCGGAGGGATATAAATGCAAATATAATAAGTTGTCAGGCTTATCTATAAATTCTCTAGGTGGCACACGCTTTGCATGCTCCAGACCTAAATGCAATTTGTGGAAGTTTGGGCTCTGGGGTTTCAATTTTCCCAGGCACGTGAGGTGGCTCACTTGGGGGCTAGGCTCAGGTGGCATGACTGGCTCGGGCTATGTGGCATGCTCCGGTGCTTCATCTGCTGGTTCAGGTGCCCGATCCTAAGGAGTGAAGCGTTGCCTTGGATCTAGAGTTGGAATATAATCTAGGCTGTTAGATTAGATCCGAGCGATCTGATCCAATGACAACTGCTCTTCATGACCTCCCCCTTCTTCGTGTACGAAAGAGGTTCGATGGAGCTCTGGTGGGTTGTTGGTCCCTCCTCCTTGCTCCATAGCGTTCGGTGAAGGTCTGAGAAGTTTCTTGAGACACTCGTGAAGATGGTGGAAGTGCGGTCGAGGGCTGAGGAGGGCCGGAAGCTCCTGGCGATGGAGGCTTGTCGCAGAAGAAGCTCGAGACTGAGGCTTCATTGAAATTCCAATCAATCAAAGTAGAGCTACCTCCTACAGTGGTTAGCACAGACAAGCGACACGAGAGAGTCTTCTTGGATCTAAATGGGGCAATTTGGAGGAGTTGTGAGGGTCAGGAAATCGGAGCATGTTTGGTAACTGCCCTTTGTGAGGGCAATGATGGATCGGGGTGGGGAGAGTAATGGAGAAATAGAGGGAGTAAGATGATGATGGTGCGAAGATAGTCTGAGAATGGTGAAGGTTGAGGTGTGCTCAGATTGTGAGGAGTGTGAGTGTATGTGCTACAAAAAATAGGAGAAAGACGGAGAAAAGAGAGAAGAACATTACCTTGAGAAGAAGGTGATTGGCGGAGGAGACTTGGGAGGTAGATACATGCCATTGAGAGGAGGTGGAGACTCCTCAATCATCGCTCGACGTAGGGGCTGGTCATTGAGCTCGAGCAACTCCGGTGAAGGTCTGCAACAAGGTGGTATCACCATGTATCACATCGACAATAATTGCTCAATCTTTGCTCAAAATCTCGCATCCACTCTGTCACAGAAGGTCGAGGTGTGTTCAAAGTTGTAGCGCATGAAAGTGGATGGCACGCACGGGTAATGGAATAGGGATATTTGAAGACAAAGGGAATAGTTCCAGGTGAGTGGATGATGAGATTTAACAGCTCCCCTACGATTGATGGTTGGGTGAGAATGTGGGCAGGTGGCACGTGAAGAAGAGGAGAGATTGGTCTACGATAGGGCATGGTCGTGTGGTTGAGGGGATGACCAACGACGTGGAGTAATGGGGAGAATATGGGTGGTTGGTGTGTTTGAACACTGGGGAGGGTGCGGTTTGGAGCTAGAAGATGAAGCTCAGCCATTGGATCAAGTGATCCAACGTCTGTTGGTGAGGTGCTAATAAATGGGTGTAATGCCCTCTGATCATCTGATCAGAGGGCTGAGAGTAAGGCGAGTGGCGACAAGAGAGGCAGGCCAAGTGGGCAGCCTTGGAGGCGCCACGTGGTCCAATGAAAAAAAGAAAAGGATAAAAAATAAAGATAAATACAAATAAAATATATACAAACCTCAAATTTAAAAGTATTCAACGGGAAAGTTGTAGATCTTTTTGAGATCTACAACTTTGCTATAGAACATAAATTAATCTAAAGCATATGCACAAGATGGATTTTTTGTAAGAACTTTTAAGTAATTAAAAATACTGAATTTTGTCTTTTGTGATTTTTTGTGTTTTAATTTTAAATAAATATAAAATAATTATGTATAATATCAAATTAATATTTAAGTTATTTTTAATAATAAGAAAATACAATAAATAACATAATGTTACTTATGTACACATAATTAGGATTAATTATTTAAAGGTTATAAGTGTTAATTAGTGAATTGATTATGAATATTATTGAATAGTCTAGGTAAGAGGGATAATAATCATGTAATATGATGATAAATCATGAATTTATCACCCCCTATACTTAAACATTGCTCATCCTCGAGCAAATAAAGAATGAGAAAGTTGGATTAATCCATGGATGTTTATGTGAATTACAAGACAATCCATTTAAGAACTCTTGATTTTAGTGATCCTAAAATTCTAAGATGAACCAAGCTTTAGTCAAAAGTTATCCAACTTCCCTAATCATGAATCTCTCTTGTATACATATAAAATAAGGATATGCCATTAAGTGTGGACTGCAGTTATAATAGTAGAGTCAAAGTGTCACCCTAAGTTCCTATCCAAGGGACTCTCCTAAGAACCCAATCCTCAAGACTAGAGAATAAATCATTTCTTGCATTCAATTCACCGTCTCTTTAATTGTCAGTGTTAAAAGTGAATATGGAAGTCCAGTTGATGGAGGGCACATGATGGTGCCTTTTCTTATCTCCCTCTCATTGGAACAAGGATCCTCTCATGTGCCTTATTAACTCAACACATTTGTATTTTTGGTTGTTGATCAGTGTGTCCGTAATGAGAGTACTGAGTCGTATGCACTTATTTTCCTGCTAATGCACTGGGATGTGTCTCTTTTGATTATATAATATACCTTCGACACCCATACTTGTATCACTATACAATGCAAAGCCCTTTTTGGATGCTAGCCATACTCATAAAAGCATGGAATGGTGGTCCAAGTGGACACTTCGAAAGTTTAGGAGCACCCGTCTTTGGTGGAAGCTTTTTTGAATATAGCTTTGTAATGTGAGAGTTTTCAACAATATCTTTCTTTTCTTTTCTTTTTGGCTAGCTCCACTACTTTCACCAAGTTGGCACACACTAATCAATATTTTTTAATTTCATCACACGCTGGCATTTAGGTAAATATCAAGAGATAGTACAAGAACTTGTTCTCATACTGTCTAAAGTCGTTGACACTCGGGTTTCATGACGCCTTCACCGATTTTATCCCATCCTCGAGCATCATAAAATGATGTCCAGACTCAAACCCCCATCTTATTCCCTCAAGCAAAACCTCAACTCATCTCATCATAACTACAACCATGCACGCGAGATGTTGATCATATTCTTTAAGGTAGAGAGTAAGTGTGCAATATAGCACACACATATTTCAAACTAGGGAAATGTGAATCATTAAGTCATAGACCCTATAGACTAAGTCTAGTTAACTCTGAATTATAGGACCTCATAAACCAAGTGTTATAGACTTCACAAGCTTTGTGTGATTGTAAAAGTGTTGGGGACTAAACCAACTTATTAGTTAGGATTTTTAAGAATTTTTATTAGGTATATACAAAACAATGTGTCAAAATAAAATGTGTCCCCCCTTTTCAAAATAATTTTAAAACATTTGTACAAACCATGCCAAGTACATATAAATTTTCCAAACATTTTACAAATCATTTTTACAAACCATTTTCAAAATCCACATACCCATAGACTATATAAATATGTGAAAGATGTGAAAGTACAAGCTATGTATAAAGTATATATGCAAATATGTACATACACCCCCTATACTTAGCTTGTGCTATGTCCTCATGGCATAAAGTGAAATGAAAGACATATCTCATACTAAGCATAAAAAGGAGAGAAAAATACCAGGATAGAAATCGGTACGCCCCCCATATTTAGGCTTGAAATAGCCTAAATGTAGGACAAAAGCACTAAGGGTAAGGGTACCAAAGAATAGAACAGAATGACATAGATAACAAAGGTTCGGTCCCTGGGAGCCGAGGGAAAGATTCAGGAGACCGATAAGAATGCAGAAAAGAGTAGGGGTTCCCCATGTACTTAGGATTTAAATAGCCTATGTAAGGAGTAAGTATCTACAAGAGAGGAAACCTCATCTCTAAAAGAATGAAATCAAGTGTATGTGTAAGAAAAAGAATGAGTGAATCTTCTCATCTGTTGAATCTGTATGCTGCATCCACATGTAGAGTGTTCTCAAGTATTTTTACGACGCTCACTCTGCATGAAGTCAATATTCTCAACTTGGACTAACTGCTCTTTAGGATCAACAAAATGCTTCAACAATTGTCTATTAACCAAAAAAGAACATGCACCATCTGTGAGATCACCTATCTATACACTTCCATTGATGTGCACTTCCTTAACTATGTAGGGATCCGTCCATTTAGATTTGATCTTCCCATGTAAAATCTTCAACTTCACGTTGGACAACCATACCTTTTATCCCTGGACAAAGTTTTTGCACCTGATATGTAGATCGTGCCATTTCATAACCTTGTCCTTATAAATTAGATTGTTGTCATACACCCGGCTTCGGATCTCCACAAGCTCATTGAAGTTCAAGTCATGGCAAAGCTTCCCTAGGTGACAACTCCAATTTACTTGCTTAATGCTGGTCCTGACTTATGAATTAACTCCGTGAGAAAATGGCATGGCATGCCATAGATCATCTGGAAAGGTGTAGTACCGAGTGGAGTCTTGTAGATCGTCCTATAAGCCCATAGAACTTGGTCCAATAGTTGGGACCAGTTCTTCCTATTGGGATGAACCAACTTTTGAAGAATGATCTTCACCTCTATATTAGAAACCTCTGGCATGTCATTAGATTGTGGATGGTAAGGACTAGTAACTCTATGCTCAAATACATAGTCCTTAACCAATGATCGAATGTCTCGATTCACAATGTGTCTACCCCTACAAGAAATCAAAACTTTTGGGATCCTGAACCTAGCAATAATATGGTCCTTTACAACTTACTGATAGTCTTGCTTTCTTCGACTCGGGTTGAGATAGCCTCCACCCACCTTGACAAATAATCAACCGCCAATAAGATGTACTCATGTCCTTGGCTGTTGGGAAAGGGACCTATAAAATCTATGCCCCATGCATCAAAAAATCATAGAAAATCACTGGCTGCATGGGCATCTCTTTTCTATATCCAACAGTCCCTCCCATCCTCTGACAGATCGGGCATGATCGTACAACATCAATGGCATCTCTAAGTAGGGTCGACCAATAAAATCCACATTGGAGTACCTTGTGTGCAGTTCTCTTCTCCAGATGGTGTCCTACATCCTTAAGTGAATGACAATATGTGAGGAAACTATGATATTCTGCCTAAGGAATACACCTTCTCCGAACACAATCCAACCCTTCAAAGGAAAGGAACGGATCCTCCCACTAATATCTCCTCAAATCCGACTTCAGTTGGTCAATGCTTCTCCTAGTCCTACCATGGGGAACCTGCTTGGAGACAAGATAGTTCACCATGTTGGCATACAATGGGAGTGAATCAATAACACAAACTGAATTGCCTAGGAAGGTCTCTCTAATCTGCTCAATATCAGGAGAATCTTTCTCCTCAATACGGGAAAGGTGATAAACCACAACATTCTTCACTCCAGATTTATCCTTAATCTCCAAATCAAACTCATGGAGTAGCAAAATCCATCTAAGAAGACATGCCTTCGCATCCTTATTTTCCATTAAGTACTTGATTGATGTGTGATCAATAAAAATCGTCACCTTAGAGCCTAAAACATAAGACATGAACTTCTCGAGGGCCCATACTATAGTGAGCATTTCCTTATAAGCCACGGTGTAATTTTATATGCAGGGGCCAAAACTTTGCCCATGTAGTGGATCACATACGGAATCCCTTCTCGCCTCTGTCCTAAAACAACTCCTAAGGTAAAATCTGAAGCATAAGTCATGATCTCAAAGGGAAGAGAGTAATCAGGAGCTTGTGGGATCGACGAGTCACTAATATTCCTTTTCAAGAGCTTAAAAGCCTCCAGACACTGGTGCTCTACAATAAAATTTGTGTCTTTTCCTAAGAGCTTAGTCAGTGGGCGGGCAATCTTTGAAAAATCATGAATGAATCTCCTATAGAGTCCAACATGCTCTAAGAAAGACCTCATTGACTTTATGTTGGTTGATGGATCAAGTTTCTTGATCATATCTACCTTAGTAGGGTCAACCTACATTCCCTTTTTGAAGATGACATGCCCCAACATGCTACCCTCTGTTTCCATAAAATGCTTTTTCTCCCAGGTGAGTACTGGATTCACCTCTTTACACCTCTTGAGGACTCGTTCCAAGTGCACTAAACATATTTCAAAAGAATCATCATGGATAGAGAACTCATCCCGAAGACCTACAGGAAATCTCCCACCATCTCAACAAATACGGCGATCATGCACTATTGAAAATATGCTCAGGGCATTGCAAAGCCCGAATGGTATGCGACCGAACGCGTAAGTGCTGAATGGACATGTGAATGTGGTCTTTTCTTGATCCTCAAGCCGATGACTATCTGATTGTAGTTCGAGTACCCGCCAAGAAAATAGAGTGCTTTCCCCGCAAATCTCTCCAAAATATGATCAATGATTGGCAAGGGAAAGTAGTCTTCATGGTTGCGGTATTCTGGCGCATGTAGTCGACACACACATGCCATGACGTGGGTACACATGTTGCAATCTCTACCCCCTCCTTGTTGGCGACCATATGAATTCTCGACTTCTTCGGGACAACATGCAGTGGGGACACTAATGAATCCCTGATTCTCATTCTTTATTCTTTTATTTTAGCTATTTATCTTGGCAAAGCATCACGTAAATAGGTGTAAATACAATAAGTTATCATTCAACATGCATGTGTTATCATTGTATAATTAGCATGTATTTGTGCAAAAATAAAAGAATAAAGGAAAAGAAAAAGGAAGGAGGTATTTAGAATAAATACAGAGTGACCTGAACCCCAAGAGAAGGTCAAGCCTTGACCTGATTGCCAAACAAAATAAGCAGAGAGAGAGAGATAGGGCCTACTCTATGTTATACATATTCCCTATATATGTAAATAATTATTTTTGATAAAATAAAAATAAAATATTCTTTCTCCTTGTATATAGTCCTAAAAATAAAACTAAAATAAAATAAAAATCAGAAAAATAAAAATAAAATCCTTTTTCACTTGTACAAAATACATGTATATGTGTCTCACTCTCTATTTATTCTATACCTATAAATAAATCATAAAAATAAAGTAAAAATTATTTTGTACCCCTAAAACATGTTGAATATAAATAAAATACAAAATTGAGGTATTTATGTAGAAGAATAAAATAAAAATAATTGTACAAAATATATAGGTATATTATACCTGTATATAATACCATATATTGTATATAAACTAATTTATTTTTTATAAAAATAATTAAAAAATCACAGAAAAATAGTTTGAAAAAAATAAACATTTTTATTGTATACTCTTTTTATTTTGAAGCCATTTACTATTTTTTTATTAATTGGTAAATATTTCATAATTTCCTTTTTCTGATTGTCCGGGACCAGATGTTTACAGCGGGTCAACACCCTCTTCCAGGCTTGACCCGACCCGACTCCATTCGCCGGAGAGTTTTCTCCCTTTTTTCTCGATCGGGTTAGGCCTCCTCTCGACCCGAATCTTTGCCCGAGCCTTCTCCTAGGATCCACGACCCTCACGGATCCCTAGGAAGGCGCGGATCTTCCTAAGGTTGCACGCTTTCTCTCGATTCTTCCTCCACTCTAGGAACCCTATATAGTATCCTCTTCCGCCTCCACAACAGCGCAGCTCGTGCCTTGCCCCTTCTCTCAACCCCTAGGAATCTTCAGTGGAGTGACAGCAACCGAAGGAGCCCTTCGGATCGAGTTTTGGTGGCCTGAAGCAGCAGCTCAGCTACGTGGCCGACGACGCTACCACGTCTAGCCTCCCCGCTTTCTGCAGCGAGGTCGAGGCCACAACCCTGACTCCCATCTTCGCCGGACGCTCCTAAGTTCATCCATACCCTCAAGTACTGCCCATTCCGCCCCGTGTTTCCAGTTTGATTCAATCTTCCATTTAGCTCCACCACACGTTCATTTTCTCCGACTAGCTGGTCGGAGCCCCGTCATTCGCATCCACCCGTTCCGATCGAATCTACGCCTGCCCCTCCACCTCGCACCGTAATCTGTTCATCCTTAGCCTCAACACCAATGTAGAGATTAAGGCTGGGTCCCCTCCTTCCATGTACGCCGGAGACCCAACTCCCGTATCACCCTCGCTTCTTCCACTTCCAACTTCCATAACCCGGATCGGAGCTTTATCCCAAGTCCTTTTATCCTTTGTAGGTACCACAACGTGATAGGAGCTTCTGTTGGAGGTCTAGCTCCCCGGCGGAGCAGCTCCAGGCGGAGGCCCCCTCATCCAGCACAATTGATCGTTGGCTCCTCCATCCGAGTCTCCCACTAGTCGCGGACCACCTTCACGATGATGCAGTGTAAAGTCTTGAACTTGGTCATCTCTTGGATCCTATATTATAAGATCCGGCACATCAAGAGGAAACCTATGGAATTTGTTTTGTGTGAATCGGACTTCGTTTCGAATTGTTATGATTTTTAGAAGAAAGAGAAGCAAGGAGGATTAAGATGTCATTAACCCATAATGACTGTCATTAAGGCTAATTAAGCATGATTAAAGAAACTAATGATGGATTGAAAACCACTAATGATCATTAGCAAACACTAATCAATAGTTTGCAAAAGATAAGTGTAAGTCATAAAAGATAAATTGTGATTAGTGAAAGTTAATCACGATTAGTGTTAATTAAGCGTTATTAGCGAATCTAGAATCCTCTGGAATGTTCTAATTTAAGCCCTAAGTTTCGGATAAGTTTTGGCCAAAACCATGGGCCAAAACTATGGACCGCTAACCGCGGTTAAGGTCTAAACCATGGTTTCTAACCATGGTTAGCGGCTTTCTGGAGCCTATAAATAGCCCCAAAGCCCATTCATTCTCTACGATTTCAACCACCACCACCACCCCAAGGGCTAGGGTCGAGAGGTCGGGAGGAGGAGTGGGAGGCGAGGAAGGAGCGCTAGCGAAGCGCTGCCGGGAGAACGAAGAGGAGGAAGGTACGATCCTCTCTTAGTTTTCTTCGTGAGTTAGGTTTTCGATTCATGTTTAGTTCCCTTTCTATTTTCCTTATGGTGATTTTATAGGGGAAACTTTGCCGAAATTTTCCTAAAAATATCACCCCGTATAAGGGGAAACTCTGCCGAAATTTCTTATAAATATCACCCCGTATAAGGGGGAAACTCTGCCGAAATTTTCCTAGAAATATCACCCCATGTAAGGGGAAGCTCTGCCAAAATTTCAAGAGAAAATATGTTCTTTGCATTCTTCATGTTCTTCGTGTTCTTTGTGTTCTTCGTTCGTTCTTCACGTTCTTGGCACGTTCTTAGCGTTTTTGATATGAAAATGAAATTCGATCGTTTCAGGAGCCATAAATCATACCTTTGAAAGAGAATCACGATAAGGAGATGCATACAAGAGAGAGAGAGAGCTCGATTAGGTGATGAAATCATTCCTTTTGCTGTTGGGTTTTCATATGAGATCGTTGAAATTTTTGATTTTATGTTCTTTGCTACGAAGAACCCTAATTTGGCTATTTTTGAGAAAATATGAAAAGTTGCTTTGTGATTTCAACTAAAATAGGGTCTAAGCATCGAATTGATGCAGTGGCTTGGAAAGTTGGGGATTTGGAAGTTAAAATGAGCATAATTATGAGTATATAATTATATGAATTAATATATGTGTAAGTCTATACTCAATATTTTATGGTTATGCAAATATAAGACTGAATTGAGGAATTACATCGTGGGAATTGATATTTGTTGTTTGGATCGTGAAAAAGATCATGTGTTACATTAAGAAATGATTGGGAGTAGAACTACAGGTCGGACATGTAACCTGTAAGTTTGTTGGAAGGAACCCGTATTGGTGTGATCCTAGCTAGGTAGTTGATGAATCTCCATTTCATCAACTTTATTCTATCATTTTGGCCTTAAAAACCCCAACAAATACATGTAAATAGCATTAATTTGTAAATAATAACATTCATTATTTATTGTATTTATTGTACATAAAACAAGATTTTTAATGCCAAAATTATAGAATAAAGAGAAGAAGGAAAAATGAATAAAATATTAAAAATATTTTATGACCCTAACCTCGAGACCAAGTCTAGAATGGAATTGATCGATAAGGAATAAAGTAGGGGGAGATAAGGACCAAAAATACCATAAATTTATTTGTTCATTAATTATGCATTTTTGAAACCTATTTTATTCTTTATTATTTATTCACCAAATAAAGAAACTTTATACATAAAAGTTGTAGATAATAATGTAAATAAAAATATAAAATTGAGTTTGTACAAAAATAATACACTGTGTACATTTTAGACACAAAATAAAAAGTCAAAACAAAATTCACAGACCCATATCTTTCAAATAAAAACTCAAAACATAGTAAAATCACCTCTAATTGTACATAACTTTTCACAAGCTACTTAATGGTGGTGGTTTATATTTTTTGGAGTTACTGGGTAGAAGCTAGGTTTTGGGCCCCTCTTGCACATAATATCGATTAAAATATTCACTTTATTCATTATTCATTATTTTTAAAAATTATTATTTTTATATTTTTGTAAATATTATTTATAACCCATGTGCATATTAAAATTAGAATAAAATCAAAAAGGAAAAGGAAAATAAAATAAGTTTATGTAAAATACATAGACAAAAGACCTATGCTTCTATATGTATATAAATAAAAGGAAAACACATTCCTTAATTCATTATTCCTCTATATTTTACTAATAATGAGAATAATATACATATTCTATAAATATATAAAACTAAAATAAAACTCAATAAAATACATTAAAATAAAATAGTATACATAAAATATAGGTAAACTACCTATGAATATACCTATATAATGTACATCTCTATTTATTAGAATACACAAATAACATCTTAAAAATAAAATAAAAATGTATTTATACTCACAAAAATAAGTTATAAATATATAAAATAATAGAATAAAATAAAAAATATATATTACAAAAAAATAAAAATGCACAAAATACAGGTAAATATACCTATAAATAAACCATTAAAAATAAACTTGTAATACAATATACCAAAAAATAAATAAAAATCATAGTAAAATACTACATAAAATAATCAACATTTTTATTTTATACCCAAAAAATATAAAATCATTTTCTATTTTTTATCATTTATTCTTTAATAATCCAGCCTGTTTTGTCTTGTAGCGGGCTGAGCTGGACCAATCAGGTCCCTCAGTTGGTTGACCTTGGTCAACTTGACCTCCAGTCGTCTGAGAAGACGCGGCCTGTCTTTTCCCTGCTTTTCCGTCATTTTTTGCGACCATTCCATACATCTATAACGCTCACGTTCTTCAGACGAAATGCTCTTCCATCATTGTACATCCATGCCCCCACCTTAGATCTAATGTATATAGCCCATATTCTTTGCAATAGGCCGGTCAAATAAGGGTGCCACCCATGTTTATAAATAACCCATCTTCTCCTCTGAACGTTTTTGGCCATTTCTTCACCCTTGGACCCCTAGACCTCGGTCCAGAGCGTATCCCCGTGACAGGGGGAGTCCCCTGAGCATCCACGATGGTCCGCGGAGGAGGAGATGCGCCCATGGCCGAGCCCTAGCGATGTCCTGCTCCTTGGCTCACACCCAGGTTCGAGCTACACACGTTATTGATTTTAGATAGCTTTTT
Organism: Ottelia alismoides; assembly: GCA_037367405.1. NCBI lineage: Eukaryota > Viridiplantae > Streptophyta > Magnoliopsida > Alismatales > Hydrocharitaceae > Ottelia > Ottelia alismoides. The sequence goes on along the minus strand of JAZKJV010007606.1, from coordinate 732,608 downwards.
GTTTCTGCTTTTCAATTATGCATTTAGAATAATCATTAGCCTTTAGAGTTAGTCTAGATAGCCCGATTCGAAGTTCGTTGGAGCTCCGCTCCGGTGAACCATTCCACCGTATTCCCGGTGTTCTCCGACCCGTTTTCACCTCCATCTTCTTTCCATGCCATTTTCCTACACCCTCTACCCTTCCGCTCAACCTGATCCTCCCTGGATAAGACCTCTCCGCCTGCGCCACCAGTCATCTCCCATCGCCAATAAAGCCCCAGAACTCTTCCTTTGTGCTTGTGGAACTTTCTTGCAGGGTCTAGAGGCCAGGAGACCCCCGAAGGGGTTGATTTTGCACCATGCCTGGTACTTGGAGGTCATCTTCTTCCTTGACCTCGCCGGACCGCTGCATTGCTCCAGGTGCCATTTTGGAGGCGTCATTAGACGCACAACCTACCCAGGAGTCTTTTGCGCCTCGTCTCGAGGCGAACCACCACCGGAGTTGCTCGTGCTGCCCGATCGAAGGAGCTCCGGGGACGTGTTCTTCCCTGTTCATCCAGCCGGCCCCGGAGCCGTCGGATCTATCCCCCTGCTCCAGTTCTGATCTTGGTTGTCTGATCACGCAATGCTGCCAGTCGTCCGATGAAGCTGATGATCTAATCTGAATCATAGAGCGGCGAAGGGGTATCAAGCTACCAGTTCATGCCACGTGTCCAAGTAAAGGAGGGGGAGCCGTCCGATCCAGCCTATTAAGGGGTAATTTGCATACATACCCCTCGCCTTTTTTGTATTTAATTTTTTATGCTATAAATAATGTGTAAATAAATTAGGGTATTTTGCATGTATGCCCTCATACTTTTGATATTTGTGTTTTGGTCCCTACCAGCGTCACGTGCAATCCTCACGTGACGTTGGAAATTTTGCACAATACCCCTTAGCATTTTTGAATATTGTAAAATAGTTCCGGAAATTCAAATAAACATTTTATTCTGTTGGGTAAATTGGAATTTGCTCCCTGTACTTTATTTTATTTGCAGTTATGCCCCTGCTAGGCTATTTATTTTTATGACTTTTATCTAATTATTAAAAATAGTTACATAGCTCAAAAAATTCCACAAAAATAGGGTTAGATGCCCCTTGCAGTGTCTTACACGCCACATGTCTATTTTGCATTTTTGCTAATTTAACCTATTTATTAAAATTAAAAAGGAGCTTAAATAGACCCTATCTAATTTGTAAAATACCAAAAAGTATAAAAACTTTTTTGAAAAATCCCAAAAAAATTATATATGTTATATTTTGATATTTATTGAGTCCAGAAATCAAAAACCTCTAAAAAATAGTAAAAGAAAATTAAAAAAATCGGAAAGCTCTAAAACCCAACAAAAAAATATAAAAATTCAACAAAAATCTCAAAAATATGTTTTTCTATTTATTAATTATCTATATATAACTATTTACATATTAAAATTAATTTGGGTAATTTTGAATCTTATTTATTATTTTTAAAACCCAAATTATTCTCGGGTATTTAATTAATCCCTTGTTTGGGATATGTTTGACTTTAAAAATGCATAAAAATTAGCAAAAACTCTTGGAAAAATATAAAAGCATTAGAAAAATATTTAAAACCCAAAAATAATTTAATTTATAAATTTTATTTATATTTAATAGTATTTATAAATACATTTTTATTAATTCCATAAATAAAGGCTTATATGGATAAATTACTGTTATAAAAGAAAAAGAAAATATAAAAAGATAAAAATATAAAGAAACAAAATCAGAAATTAAAAATCAAAATATAAAAAAATAAAAATTAAAAAATAATAAAAATTTAAAAACCCACAAAGACAATAACATGGACAAGAAAAGAATTGAATAATTTTGTGCATTTATTTTTGCTCCCAACCGTTTACTCCTAGTGTTCGACCTCTACACATGCTTACACGCCATACACATTTGCATGTTGAGTTATAATAAATTTTAGCTCCACATTTTTGAGATTTCGTTGCTTTATTCATATTGTGGGTTAATTGTTGATTGATTGAGGATTATTGAGCGGTCAATGCATCGACTGTTGATCCACCTTGTGGATTAATACGACCCTCGATACATCCTCTTCATCAAATGGCACCGTTGCCGGGGAGCAACGCCATTTGGGATATTCATTATTTATCTCATTCTTCACTCTTGTATTTACTTATTTGCATTATTTTCTTTTTCTTATCATTATGAACTATTTGACGCTCTTCCATGTTTGAATTTGTTGCGAGGGACCGCGACGCGACAAAGGATCTCCTAGGAGGACCTATGCACCAGAGCAATGCGGAACGACTTTCTGACTGAGCCGGCAGGAGAGAGCAACCAATTCAGATCTAGAGGAATTTTGGAGACAGATTCATAGCTTCTTTTTATTATGAAAAAAACGTAAATTTATGTGAGAGAGTGACACTTGGCATGCAATAATACAGGACTCTCTACACTCCGACTTCCTAAGGTCCAGTGCATGAGGGATTGTTGCCTTGGGGGCCTCGACGGTTTTAACGCTTTTTGTTTTTTATTTTATTTTTGTTATTTTGTGTGAATAAGCCCTAGCCTAGGATTATTTGACGTAGAATAAGGCCCAAACCCTAACATATATGCATCAACCTATAGATACGATTTGGGACTTAGTTAATTTTGAAATAATGTTCTTCACGCTAATAGCATCCTGTATCTAGGGCAATTTCTTTGGATTGCATCTCATATAGCATAGGTTTCAATAACCAAAATAAAACTGGGACTGCTAACTCTATTGGACCTAAAATAAAATGTAATTGATCCCTTGTATTGGGGAGAGCAACCCCCTCATTATCTGAGCATTTTATTTCTACGTACTGATGAACCTCAGTTTCATCATCTTTATTTCCCATAATTAACCCCCTTGCTTAAAAGTTTGTCAATAAATCCCTGTTAATGTCTAATAATTAACAGAGTTCTTAATAAATTAAAAACCACAAAAAAATGACAAAACAAAATTCGTGGTATTTTTAGACTTAAAAATACCCTCAAAAATATTTCGGGCCCTTGTTTGATCTCTTTTCCAGTTTTGGTCAACATGAAACTTGTAGATCTCGTTAAGATCTACAACTTTCATGTTTTGAGTTTTCTCAAATTCGGCCATCTTAAGCCTCAAAAATCAAAAAAATACCCTCGGACCCTTTGTATCATCCGCCTCCATTGCTAGCCGTTGGATCCGCCCTCTTGATCCAACGGCCAGCTGCTTTCCACGCCTCCTTAATCTTCTAGCCATCAGATCATCCTCCTCCTTAAATCAGCACCGTCCGTAAGCGCCCTCATCAGAGCTTGACGCGTGGCACATTTTGTGCCCTTAGATCGGAAACAATCCTTGCCATCTTAGCCGATCACTCCGCCCATATTCTCCACCCTCAGATCCTCTCCACCTCCTGCTCATCGCCGTTCATTTGCACCTTAAATAGAGCTCGCCACGTGGCGCTACGGATACCGTCTGATCGACCTCTGCCTTTCCATCTCAGCCACATTTTCCGCCTTTTCGTCTCAGCCGCCTGATCAAGTCCTCAGTCTCATCCTCACCGCCAGTTAGCGCTTTCGCCAGCCGATTGACACGTGTCATATTCTCCAGCCTCCGATCGCACCGCCTTGGATCTAATCGTGGCCATCCCTTCGTGCCTCAACGACAGCCGTTGGATCTTCAGATCCAACGGCTGCAGGTCGTCGTCAACCTCCAGCAGACTCCCTCTCGCACACGATCTCCACTCGCGCGTACCTCTCCCCCTTTCAATTTTCTCCACGACTCCAGCGCTCCTCGCACCTCGCCAACCACCGCTGGGTCTTCCCCAGTCATCCATCTACCCCGCGCACGCCTCCATTAACCGCCGTCATCATCCCACTCGTCCCATGATCACCTTGAAACTCTCGTCTCCACCATCACTTCCGCCATCTCCGCCCTTCAAATACCCCTTCCCTCCCACCTTTCGCCGGCGTCCACCTTTACGAGGGAGTTCGCCCAGCCCTCCTCCACCTCCCTGTGACAGGGGGAGGTGGCAGGATTGAGCGAAGACGACGAATCTTCCCGGTGTCGACCCTCCGCCGATCACGGCGGAGCTGCGGTGCCTCCAGGCCCGCTCGAGCTGCGTCGACCGGCTGGCGACGTCCAGCGAAGACCCGGGGCTCCATCTGAGCTCCAGCCCAAGCCTCCGCTCCGGCTCCTATCAGGTAAATCCTCCGATCTCTTTCTGATTTTTATTTATTTCAATTTCCCTCGATTTAATCTGGCCTTCTCAACCACTGTCGATCACCGTTCACCTTCTCAATAGCTTTACATCTCAACCCCCGTTTCCGCGCCGCGTCTCGATCACCTCTTCCCTTCCTCCAGACCTCCAACCACAGTCGACCCATCTCCTCCGACCTTGAGGCGGAGGAGCTCCGAGCTCCCGCTTCCTTCGCACGCCTGAGCTCCCACTTCATTCACGCACGCACACGACTATGCTTCGGCTATGCACCTAACCATGCAGGTCATCAAAAGTTTCAATGACCGGAGCTCTGCCGGAGCTAATTTCATCGACGCCGTAGCTGTTCTCCGAGCCTCGGCGAGCAACGCCAGAAGCTTCTGCATCTTCCCCGAGCTCCGGGCTTCCTCGACGATCATCCATCGAGCTTCGGGGAGGGGCATGGCGACAGAGAACAAGCGGCGGAGGAGGGAGACCTTCGCCGGAGCCCAGAACGCACCGCCCGCCTTCGGTCGGGGAAGAGGAGCAGCCACCGTTGGATGGTCCACCCTCGGTGACCATCCAACGGTCCAGACGAGGCCACGCCATCAGCATCAGCCTCCGTGGGATCTTCTAGATCCGACGGCCTACATTCCGCCACGCGTCGACATCTGAGCTCCCCCGAGCCGAGCGACCGAGCCTCCGGCTTGGACGCTCCCGAGCCTCCACCGAGCCTGCACCGAGCTTCGAATCGTCCGAGCCTGGCCGAAGCTGCCTCGAACCTCTGCCGAGCCTGCCCTTCGTCCGAGCCTAGATAGCACGTGCATCGCACGTGCTACTCTGGGTAAATTGCAGAGATGCCCATATCTTCTCCAGAATTGCAGAATGGTCCTACGTCACGTGCAGATCACACACACGGTGGGTAATTTGCAATTATGCCCTCGCGGGTTTTAATAATTGCAAAAATGCCCCTGTGTGTGTGTGGGTCATTTTCAGGGAAGGTCCCGAACTTTATTTTTATTACATTTTCGTCCCTCCCAGGGACCTGTCTGCTAGTTTATTTCAAGTTTTCTTTCATTTATGCCCTTGTCTTCCATATTGCATATCTTGAGCACCGAACCTCCGTTTTAGTTGATTTCAGTTTCGTTTGAGAGCTTGTTCGATGTACTTTCTTATGGCATGGTTAATCTTTCATCTTAGAGACTTGATTTTTAATGAAATATTATGGTTCTTACTATGTACTCATGCCTGGCTCACTTTGTCGATTAGCTCTGACACTTCAAATAAATCTGAATTTGACTCTCATTAACCTGCTCATTATATTTATTCTGATTTTGGGCATATTTTAATTGCATTACATGGCAAAAAAAATGCATGTTTATTTTTAATGCATTGTCATGTGTTGTGTCTCTGCATATTTTGACCTATATGCCTTTAACTCTACGCTTAGTTAAACATACTTAAATCCGATTAATACGAGAGAGGCTCGTGTCCCTGAGTTCGACCTTGGTTTCTTGCCAAGTAAAATAAATAACGATCATCTCATTTTGATTTATTATCGCATATCTTTAAATGAGGTGATCTCTTTGACGACCAAAATCGGCCCGATTGCACCGACATTTCCAAGTGCTAATTTAGCATTATTAAAGGGCCGATTTTGCGGTTCGTCACGTACACGCTAAGGAGTAGTGCCCCAATCCCAAAGCCTAATTCCGGTGTGTACAACTTCTTTGATCAGCTAACTCTAAAATCAACAAGATAAAAAGATCATATCTCTGTCTTCACTGTGTTGAGTGGGTGAATCGGGGGTTTGCTTTGTGTATTGATTGTAACTCTGTGTCCATTTGCATTTTTATATCTTTGAGTTATCGATCCCATCCATGTGAGTCATGCATTTTTTATCTTTGAGTCTCTCTACCTCTCTTATACATATATCTCCTCATTTGCATTGAGTTGTGATATTGGCGCTTGAGCTCAATCATCTTCGCCAGATCTTTCGTCTCGCTTCTTGCCCACCCTCCTCGTGTCCCCCGTATCATCTCTTCTACTACTCAGGATTGTTGTGCTTTCAGATATTGTCCGCATCGAGGATTTTTGACTTACCTTGATTATTGGAGTAAGCCGGGCATGTTTTGAGGTCGCTACGATTGATACCCTACATTTGGTGGATCTGAGTTGAGATTTATGCTTAGAGATTCTTGAGGATTTCTTTTATGATTCACGATTATAGGTGTGATTATTTATTGAGGATTTTTGATCGTGCACACCGGATTGAGGATGTGATACTTTGTTATGTGATGACGATGTCATGTGTCTTGACTGATTTATTTATTCTGAGGTTCCTACCATCTTCATTTTGAGGATTGATTGACTATCTGGAATTGTACTTTCCGGCATTGGTGTGTGGAACCCACATGATGTCTCCCATCTTCCTCATGGACCCATCCTCGATCTCCTGATTCTATTATCCACCTATGGCACCTAGAGGATTCCTGATTATCTTTTGTGCCATCTCAGCTAGATTGGATTGATCTAAGGGAGGTATTGTGATTGACCTGATTATTGTCTCCCTCACATGATCTTATGCCCTCCGGATGATTGAATGCTTGATTGCTTTCGAGGACCTAAGATTCGATGCCAGCAATCCCACATATTGATTGACCTAGTTCGCATTACTCCCCGAGGACTATCTACAGGAGGATGCGGCACATTCGTTACGATCGGTTTCATACACTCACTCTGTCTCCACCTTGTTGGAGCCTGCAACCGTATCGTCTGATTTGCCTAATTTGGCCTCCCTGCTGATTGTGTGCCGATTTGTCTATGCACGAGGCCAATGTCCTCGACTCCTTTGAGTCCGCTTACCTTGACGGTCCTCGCAAGGCTGAGCTTCATGGTTTTTGAATATTCCTTGCCTAGTTCATAGTGCTCTCCGAGGGTTATTTGCGAGAGGCTATGACACTTTACTAGATCCACGGTCTCTTCTGCTGGTAGACAATTTGTCGTCTACTGAGACCATTCTGATAGACTCCTTTGAGTACTCTCTCCTTGACGACCCTCGCAAGGATGAGATCTGATCTGACTATTCCATGATTAGCTTGCATTATCCCCGAGAACCATCTGCGGGAAAATGCGACACTTTCTTTACACTCGGTTTCCCTTTCTGACTGTATCTCCTATTCTTGGGAACACGGGGCCGAGTCGTCTGATATGCTTTCGGTCCCCATTGCTTTGATGTTTACCCGATCTGTTGGATCATGTGACCCGTATGACTTGATTCCTTTGAGTCTGCTCTCCTTGACGGTCCTCGCAAGGACGAGCCATATTTCTCTGATTATTCGACGCTTACTGGCAGTACGTACCCCCCCCCCCCTGAGGGTTGTCTGCGGGATGTTTCCACACTTTCTTGATTTGTCGGTCTCTTCTGCGGGTAGCCGATCTGTCGCCTATCGAGACCGCTACTGCGATCCATCTGCCGGATCAGGCTCCTTTGAGACAGCTCACCTTGACGACCCTTGCAAGGGTGAGCTTCTATTCTGATTATTCATTGACTAACATGTACTACTCTCCGAGGGTTATCTGCGAGAGGGTACATCATATTTTCAGTACTCGGCTTCACTTCTTGTGTCTTCCATATGTGGGAGCACAAAGTCGAGTATGTTGATTTTGGTATTCCATCTCCTCCTTGGTTGTGTCTCCTTTCTGTGGAGCACGGAGCTGAGTCTTCTGATTATTCTCTGATCCCGCTCACTTTGAGGACCCTCGCAGGGTTGAGCCCTAGTGTGCGGTGCGTTCTTTTGACCTTCTGATTTTGTGACCACCGGACATCACGCCGCTACATTGGGATTCTCCTATTTTTCACGGATTATATATCTTCCTGAGACCATGATTGACTTGGAGGGGTCTGTACTGATCCTTCTCCCTCCAAGTCTTACGGTATTGGCTCCGCTCACCCATTTCACACCTTATGAGCCGATGTTCTGCTTTCGCCACATGTCCTTCCTTTAGTTTTCGATATCTTCCCCCAATAGCTGACACCCACATGATTGCCCATCAGGGTGTCTTTTCACCTTCTGATTGCGTCCTCGTTCTCACAGGGAGACGATGACAAGAGCACGATACTCGCTTACTAGATACCGCCCTGTACGTCACCAATCTACCTTGTTGTATATATGTGTTCTGTTTTCTATTCCTTCTTTCTTTCGCATGTTATGTGTGCCTCAGATCTATCACCACATCTTTATGACTATACATAGGACGTATTTTGTCCTAAGTATAAGGGGGGCACACACCGCATTGTTCTTTCTATGTCCCATTTCGTCACTCCTATTTTTACCTATACTTAGGGATATTTCACCCTAAGTATAGGGGGAGTGATGCGTACATTCTTCACGATCGTTTCTTACATCTGTATATATCTATCTTTTCTTCTTTTCTTCTTTTCCTTTTCATTTTTCTTTTTCTACAGAAAAGGTGTCGCCCCTTGGTCTCAGTTTTCTGTACCTTGGACGCACTTTATCCTAAGTATAGGGGGTGTGCACCTCGATTCGTTCATTCTTTGATTCCCTCCACTGTCTCCTCTCTTGTTAATTTGCTCTGCTATACTTAGGGATATTTCACCCTAAGTATAGGGGGAGACGGTACGAGCTGTGATCTATTTATTTTATTTTTTCATTTATTCCCACCCGTGACCCTCCTTGCGTTGTGTACAGTCTGCTATACTAAGGATTATTTGATCCTAAGTATAGGGGGGTCGGTCACCTACTTATTCATTTATGTCTTCATTCTTTCATTCCTTATTCAGTCGTTGTAGTATAGGCCTTTCTATACTCAGTACGAATTAGGTCTTCTCTTTCTCTTTTTTGATCTATGAGGGTATAGCTCATGCTAAGTATAGGGGGGTCGTATATACTCTGTATATACTTTAGCCATAACTCGTACTTTCATATTATTAATTTATAAATATGGCTAAATATACTATATATATACATATTTCATTAAAAATCATTTAATAAATACAATCATTCCTCAAATTATTTTTGTATTTATTGATTAATAAATCAGGTTAAGAATATTTTTGCAAAATGATTTGGAAAATGGTATGAACCGTTTGGAAAACTTTGTGAAATGTTCTCAACCTTTGTAAAAATATTCTTATTTGAAATTTTTTTCTTTGTGTGAAACAAAAGACTTGAAAACCTATTTGCAAATGGTTTGGAAAATATTTTGTAAAAACAGTTTGAAAAATGTATATACATTATTTGAAAAATCTTTGCAAAATGGCTTTCAAATGTTTGTAAATATTTGCAAAAATTATTGTGTACTATAGTTTTGAAAAATGTCTTCAAATAAATTTGAGGAATGACTGTATCATTAAAATAGGAATAAAATGTGTATATAAATCAAAATAAAATTCTTTATCAATTGTATATATGTACCTATAATAAACTTATCAAAACATGCATATTATTTAAATTATTAACTATTGAAATAAAAAGAGGCACGCCCGTGTAAATAGTTGTAAATGCTTTATACTTTGTGTGCCAAAAGATTCTTCGTATTTGCCAAAATTCTTTTTGAAAATTCTTTTTGTTTTAAAAAATTCTTTGAAAAATTGCAACATCTTTTTGCATTATGCATAGCATTTGCATATCATTCATATTCTTTTCAATTGAGCTTGATGATTGAACTAGTCCAATAAATTCGAAGATTGGAGCTTGGTTGGACCTTACTGCACCTTACTGTACTGGAACCTTGAGGGAACTAGGTTTGAGGTACTTCAGGTCCGTTAGGGCTTAATTCTTTGAGACTCAAGGCTGGGTTCAAGTCACTTCAACTGACTAAATAGAACTTTTAGAGACACACACATGACTCTTGTTGGCCGTGACCTCACTTGGACACTTGCACCTTTCACTTGGCTCAACTCAGTTAGAGTGGTGAGGAAGTTAGATTTGCCATTCTGAGATGCACACGGGTTGAAACATTCATCCTTGTCTAGGGAGGGAAGTGAACCCCAACCTGGTCCCGTTTCAATGAAGTCTAAAGACAGGAGAGTGTGGGTTGCAATAAAGCTTCAAAAGAGGGATAGTCTTCTGGTTCAAGAGGAAAAACTCCTTATGTAAATGTTGCTGTGAATATTATGTTTGAAAAAAAACTCCAAAAAAGTGGGCAGGCTTGAAAATAAAATAAAATGCATGCCAGAGTATGTATATATGTTGTATAGAAAATAAGCAAGCTTGAGCATCAAAGTTACACCATGTGAGCCTGCAGCTGGATGACTTGACTACACTGGTCATGCATCCCATGATAGGTAGCTACACTGGCTACCGTCCATTCTTTTCTCCACCTCCTCCTCTTGAGTTGGATGCCACTTGAACTTAGAAGGGAATACCCCACTCCTCGAGGGCAGAAGGCTGGATAAGAGAATCATTGGGTTGTCATTCTGGAGAAGTCAGTCTCTTTGTCATTTCAGTTGGGGAGAGCCACCATCACATACACTGTACAAGTCAGCTTCATAGTCAAAAGGGTTTGCGTATGATGTAGGCTAGTTCTGACTTGGCTATTGAAGTGATCTGAACCGAGTTTTGTGACTCTCGAAGGCTGTTGTGTTTTAAATTTGGTTCCCAACCAGGTTCCACACACATTTTCACACTAGGTCTAACCTGAGCTCCAAACTTTGACTTTGTACAGATAAGTTTAACAATCATGATCAATTCCATTTATTCTTTCTTCTTATACTTTATTCTTTTTGTACTTATTGCATAAGTGTTTGCTAGGGACTAGTAAAGGCAAGCATAGGGGGGTGATGAATCTCCATTTCACCACCTTTATTCTATCATTTTGTCCTTAAAAACCCCAGCAAATACATGTAAATAACATTAATTTGTACATAATAGCATTCATTATTTATTGTATTTATTGTACATAAAATAAGGTTTTTAATGCTAAAATTATAGAATAAAGAGAAGAAAAGAAAAAGGAATAAAATATTGAAAATATTTTATGACCCTAACCTCGAGACCAAGTCCATAATGGAATTGGTCGACAAGGAATAAAGTAGGGGGAGATAAGGACCAAAAATACCATAAATACCTCATTTATTTATTCATTAATTATGCATTTTGACACCTATTTTATTCTTTATTATTTATTCACCAAATAAAGAAACTTTATACATAAAAGTTGTATATAATAATGTAAATAAAAATAGAAAATTGAGTTTGTACAAAAGTAATACACTGTGTACATTTTGTACACAAAATAAAAAGCCAAAACCAAAATTCACAGACCCATATCTTTCAAATAAGAACTCAAAACATAGCAAAATCACCTCTAATTGTACATAACTTTTCACAAGCTACTTAATGGTGGTGGTTTATATTTTTTGGAGTTACTGGGTAGAAGTTAGGTTTTGGGCCCCTCTTGCACATAATATCGATTAAAATATTCAATTTATTCATTATTCATTATTTTTAATTATTATTATTTTTATATTTTTGTAAATATTATTTATAACCCATGTGCATATTAAAATTACAATAAAATAAAAAAGAAAAAGGAAAATAAAATAAGTTTATGTAAAATACATAGACAAAAGACCTATGCTTCTATATGTATATAAACAAAAGGAAAATACATTCTTTAATTCATTATTCCTTTATATTTTTCTAATAATGTGAATAATATACATATTCTAATAAAAATATAAACTAAAATAAAACTCAATAAAATACATTAAAATAAAATAGTATACATAAAACATAGGTAAACTACCTATGAATATACCTATATAATGTACATCTCTATTTATTAAAATATACAAATAACATCTTAAAAATAAAATAAAAATATATTTATACTCACAAAAATAATAGAATAAAAATAATAAATCACAATATACAAAATAAAAATGAAAATGCACAAAATACATGTAAATATACCTATAAATAAACCACTAAAAATAAACTTGTAATAAAATACACCAAAAAATAAATAAAAATCATAATAAAATAATACATAAAATAATAAACATTTTTAATTTTTTACTCTAAAAATAATAAAATCATTTTCTATTTTTTTATCATTTATTCTTTAATAATCCAATCGGGTCCCTCCGTTGGTTGACCTTGGTCAACTTGACCTCCAGCCGTCTGAGAAGACGCGGCCTATCTTTTCCCCGCTTTTCCGCCATTTTTCGCGGCCATTCCATCCATCTATCACACTCGTGTTCTTCAGAAGAAATGCTCTTCCATCATTGTACATCCACGCCCCCACCTTAGATCTAATGTATATGGCCCATATTCTTTGCAATAGGTCGGCCAAATAAGGGTGCCACCCATGTTTATAAATAACCCCATCTTCTCCTCCGAATTGTTTTGGCCATTTCTTCACCCTTGGACCCCTGGACCTTGGTCTAGAGCATATCCCCATGATAGGGGGAGTCCCCTGAGCATTCACGGTGGTCCGCGGAGGAGGAGATGCACCCACGGCCGAGCTCCGGTGAGGTCTTGCTCCTTGGATCACACCCAGGTTCGAGCTATGCACGTTATTGATTTTAGATAGCTTTTTGTTTCTGCTTTTCAATTATGCATTTAGAATAATCATTAGCCCTTAGAGTTGGTCTAGATAGCCCGATTCGAAGTTCACCGGAGCTCCGCTCCGGCGAACCATTCCACCATATTCCGGGCGTTCTCCGACCCCGCTTCCACCTCCATCTTCTTTCCATGCCATTTCCCTACACCCTCTACCCTTCCGCTCAACCAGATCCTCCCTGGATCTGGATTTTAAGGTCCACCTCCGTCGCACTCCGCCGGACTCTCCGCCCGTGCCACCAGCCATCTCCCATCGCCAATAAAGCCCCAGAACTCTTCCTTTGTGCTTGTGGAACTTTCTTGCAGGGTCTGGAGGCCAAGAGACCCCCGAAAGGGTCGCTTTTTGCATCACGCCTGGTACCTGGAGGTCATCTTCTTCCTTGACCTCGCCGGACCGCTGCAGTGATCCAGGTGCCATTTTGGAGGCGTCATCAGACGTGTAACCTCCCTAGGAGTCTTTTGCACCTCGTTTCGAGGCGAACCACCACCGGAGTTGCCCGTGCTGCCCGATCGAAGGAGCTCCGGGGATGTGTTCTTCCCCATTCATCCAACTGCCCCCGGAGCCGTTGGATCTATCCCCCTGCTCCAGTTCTGATCATGGTCGTTTGATCACGCAATGCCGCCAGTCGTCCGATGAAGCTGATGATCTAATCTGAATCGTAGAGCGGCGAAGGGGTATCAAGTTACTAGATCACGCCACGTGTCCAAGTAAAGGAGGGGGAGCCGTCCGATCCAGCCTATTAAGGGGTAATTTGCATACAAACCCCTTGCCTTTTTTGTATTTAATTTTTATGATGTAAATAAAATATTATGTGTAAATAAATTAAGGCATTTTGCATGTAGGCCCTCATACTTTTGATATTTGCATTTTGGTCCCTGCCAGCGTCACGTGTAGTCCTCACGTGACGCTGGAAATTTTGCACAAGACCCCCTTGCATTTTTGAATATTGTAAAATAGTTCTAGAAAATTAAATAAACATTTTATTATATTGGGTAAATTGCAATGTGCTCCCTTTACTTTATTTTATTTGCAGTTATGCCCCTACTAGGCTATTTATTTTTATGACTTTTATCTGATTATTAAAAATAGTTACATAGCTCCAAAAATTCTACAAAAATAGGGTTGGATGCCCCTTGCAGTGTACTTACATGCCACGCGTCTTTTTGCATTTTTGTGCATTTAACTTATTTATCAAAATTAAAAAGGAGCTTAAATAAACCCTATCTAATTTGTAAAATATCAAAAAATAAAAAAGCTATTTGAAAAAGTCTAAAAAATTTATATATGTTATATTTTGATATTTATTGAGTCCAAAAATACAAAACCCCTAAAAATAATAAAAGAAAATTAAAAAGAAATCAGAAAGCTCCAAAACCCAACAAAAAAATATAAAAATTCAACAAAAATCCCAAAAATATGTTTTTTTGTTTATTAATTATCTATATAAAATTATTTACATATTTAAAATAATTTGGGCAATTTTGGGACTTATTTATTATTTTTAAAATCCAAATTAATTTCAGGTATTTAATTAATCCCATGTTTGGGATATTTTTGACTTTAAAATGCATAAAAAATAGAAAAAATTCTTGGAAAAATATAAAAACATTAAAAAATATTTAAAACCCAAAAATAATTTAATTTATAAATTTTATTTATATTTAATCATATTTATAAACACATTTCTATTAATTGCATAAAATAAAGGCTTATATGGCTAAATTACTTTTATAAAAGAAAAAGAAAATATAAAAAGATAAAAATATAAAAAAATCAAAATCAGAAATCAGAAATCAAAATATAAGAAAAATTTAAAAATAAAAAAGTAATAAAAATTAAAAAAACCCACAAAGATAATAACATGAACAAGAAAGGAATTGAATAATTTTATGCTATCATTTTAGCTCCCAACCGTTTGCTCCTAGTGTTTGACCTCTACACATGCTTACACGCTATACACATTTGCATGTAAAGTTATAATAAATTTTAACTCCACATTTTTGATATTTCGTTGCTTTATTCATATTGTATGTTAATTGATTGATTGAGGATTATTGAGCGGTCAACACATCGACTGTTGATCCGCCTTGTGGACTAATAAGACCCTCGATACATCCTCTTCATCAGTGGTACACGATTGCCTTATTTTGATAAGTGCGCACGAAAAGAATGATTTGCAACACGTGGTACCGAGTGCCAATATATTCGGGTTGAATGACGGAAAATGTGGTCATGCCATGTGGAGGCACGGGTGGTTCAGTAGTGGCTGGGTCACGATGACATGTATTTAAAGCCGCTAGGTTATGTGATTAAAGGTTAGCCTGAGGTTTTAAACAATCGGGTCCTCGAGGACGGTGTGTTGCTTTGTGTTCCTAGCTGAGGGTTTGAAACCCTAATTAATAAAAGAAAAGGAAAAATGTCAGGGTAGTATTGAAGGATTGGTTGAGGCGACGTGCAACAGCATAAGCTCACCAGATCAACTCAATCTCCAATCCTGAAGTATCAACAACTTCAGAGTCCAAGAATGGTGGGGTTCCCCTGTACTAATCCCTGATGTGGAATATAAAGGAATATGACTTAAATTAATGAAAGTATAGTAATTTTTAATGACAACACGTTTTGAAAATTACAAAATTTGTTTGCTTTTCTCTTCTTCGTTACTTAGCACTCGTTAATTGTTATCCTATGATTTATTGGAAAACCCAACAGGTGTCGGTGAGCCATCATAAGGACTTTAACCATCCAGCCAGTCACAGTAGATTTACTCTCTAAGGTGGTTAGTAATATTTCTGTGTATTTCCTTCCAACTGATGTACATGTAAAGGGTTGTAGCCGGACAATGGATCATGTAAACTTTATTTTGTGAATGGAAAAGTATTAAACACTTCTTTTTCAGTAATTTTATTTGCAGTTTGTTTATAAATGTTGATTGTGATTGCTGGATAAATTATTGCTGAGTAACCAGATCCGGATATGGGAGGATCCGACGGCCCGGAATTGGTGTCGTGACAGTTTAGCATCAGAGCAAGGTTACCCCAATAATTTATTCAGTAATTAATAACTATGAGCGCTATTCAGAAACTAAAGTGGTCTTAAGATCCTTTGATTTTAATTAGTAATTGCAGTACCATTCACAAGTCATTGTCCCTTATGTACATCATGATAAGACATATATGACCTAACCTTTTGCCTTGACTTTTCCCAGGATCATGAAAGACCAAGATGTGTCTAGGCAATTAGCCGCTATGATGACAATGCTGCAAGAAATGGGGGTAAAAGTAGCAAGCATTAGAGAAGAGGCTCAATGCACAAGCTAAGAGACCTGAGGCATCCAGACTTGTGGATGCTAGGATTGAAAGTTCTGTCCATCTTTCTGAAGAAGAATCTAGTTACCATCCTTCAACTGAGTCTACTCCTACCCCAGCTGAAGAAGCAATGGAGAAAGCCCTTCTTAGACACCAAACATTACTAGACAATTACCGAAAGGGAAAGATTCCTCGATTTAAAGGCATAGAGACACCTGCTGAGGCAGAACTATGGCTTGATGTCGTCAGGAGGATGTTGAGAATAATACACGCACTAGCAGATACTTGGGTGCACTTCGCTGATTACTCCTTAACATACTATACAAGATGATGGTGGAGAGCCATTTCCAAGAAATTAGTAGATCCTGTTCCATGGGATGTTTTTGAAGAAAGGTTCCGAGCTCACTTCTGTCCCTCCCATCGGGAAGAATTGAAGAGGAGGAAGTTGGCTTCTTTGACCCAAGGATCCAAGAATGTACGAGATTATCATATTCACTTTACATAGCTGCTACGTTACTCCCTAGCTTTAGAAGCTTCACCACAAGAGTGTCTTACCAAATTTGTTAGCGGTCTTCAGGGAGATTTGAGAGAGAAGCATGCAGGTTTTAGAGCCACCACTGTAGATGAAGCCATGGGCATCGCCTCTCATATTGAGATGGAGAGGGATGAAAACCGCCAAAGAAGAAGCTTCCACTTTACTGGTCGACCATCCAAACGTAAGATGAATTGTAACCGAAGAGACAGTCGTTATCATCCAGTTGAGTCTAACATAAGCTCGCCACAGACTTTGGGCTAGGAATTATCCGGAAGAAGGGGTTTCTCTAGACCTCCACTATATCCTCACGACTCAGCAACAGGAGCTAGTACCTCTGTGGCTGGGTCTTCAGCTCAAACAGGAGCACGTGTGTGTTTTTACTGTCATCAGGAAGGCCACATCAAGAAAGTCTGTCTGAAGTTGAGAGGTTCGGGGTTTAAACCAACCCCAATTAACAGTATAACATCCACCTCGAGCAATGGAGCAATACGTGGAAGAAAACAGGGTAGAGGTCGTGGCTCACAAGGAGCGTCTCCTACACAACAACCACCACAAAGTGTTGTGGGTTCTAGCTTGCCTATTCTTAATGGCCAGCTCAATGCAATCACTGAAGAACAAGCCTACAATTAAGGAACGGTCGTACGAGGTACCATTACTATTCATGGCTTTTAAGTACATGCGTTATTTGATTCTGGTGCTTCTCATTCATTTATTGCTCGACGATTAGTACACACTTTGGGTAAGATGCCGGTAGAAGTACAACAGTCCTATCTGATCAAGGGACCAGGAGGACAAGTATTTTAATCCTAGAAATCCTGGATAATTGTATAGTACTGATAGCGGGACATCAGTTACCTGTTTCACTACTACTAACCGAAATGGAGGACTTTGATCTTATCCTAGGGATGGATTGGCTAGAAAGGCATCATGCATGTCTTGACTGTTTTCAAAAGACAATAACGTTTCACATTCCTAACTCGATAGAGTTCCAGTTCATTAGAAAGACATCCAATGATAATGTCGAATATATCTCTACTTTGAAGGCACAACAGTTGTTAGTGAAAGGGTGCCAATGCTATTTAGCTTATGTAACCACTACATCAGGGTCAGACAGAATGATGGAAGATATACCTATAGTGTGTGAATTTCCTGATGTATTTCAAGAGGAATTAACTTTAATACCACCTGAGCGAGAGATTGAATTTGAAATCTCTCTCATACCTGATACTCAGCCTATCTCTATCCCTCTGTATAGGATGGCACTGGTTGAGTTACGAGAGTTAAAGGTACAGTTGCAAGAATTGTTTGATAAAGGATTCATTCATCCTAGTACTTCACCATGGGGTGCACCTATCTTATTTGTTTGGAAAAAGAATGAGACAATGCGGTTGTGCATCGACTATAGACAACTAAAGAAGAAGACCGTAAAGAACAAGTATCCTCTGCCAAGAATAGATGATCTCTTTGATCAGTTACATGGTTTAATTGTGTATTCCAAGATTGATTTAAGATCTGGATACCATCAGTTGAAAACTAAAGATACAGATATTCTCAAGACAGCTTCTCGAACTAGATACGTGCATTATGAATTCTTAGTAATGCCTTTTGGACTGACAAATGCCCCAACAACCTTCAGGGATCTCATGAATAGAGTATTCAAGGAGTTTTTAGATCACTTTATAGTAGTCTTTATTGATGATGTGCTTATTTACTCCAAGGATAAGTATCTGCATGAACACCATCTCAGGCAAGCACTTGAAACTCTAAGGAAGAACAAGCAGTATGCTAAATATAGCAAATGTGACTTCTGGCTATCTGAAGTATCTTTCTTAGGCCATGTTATTTCTGGGAAAGGTATATCCGTCGATCCTATAGAGGTTATTGCGGTGATGAGTTGGGAACGCCCGAAGACTGTCACATAAATACGATCTTTTCTGGGATTAGCTGGATATTATAGAAGATTTGTGAAGGACTTTTCACAAATAGCATTGCCAATGACTAGGCTGACTCAGAAGGAAGTTCCATTCATATGGTCCGATGCATGCGAAACTAGTTTCCAAACATTGAAAGAATGCCTAACATCTGCACCCATCCTTACTCTACCCTCTGGGAGTGAAGGGTTTACAGTGTACACTAATGCATCTAAAGAAGGACTTGGGGTGGTTCTTATGCAACTTGGGGCGGTTCTTATGCAACATGGTAAGGTTGTTGCGTATGCATCACGACAGCTCAGACACATGAGAAGAACTACCCAATACACGACCTTGAATTAGCTGCTGTAATTTTTACTTTAAAGATATGGGGACACTACCTGTATGGTATTACTTTTGAAATCTTCACTGATCATAAAAGCTTAAAATATCTGTTTGATCAAAAGGAGCTCAATATGAGACAGAGACAATGGCTAGAGTTGCTGAAAGATTATGATTGCACCATCTCCTACCACCCTGGTAAGGGGAACGTCGTAGCGGATGCCCTTAGCAGAAGAACTTATTCACTTGGGTTAGTGAGTGCTATCCACTTCTGGGGTTTACTATCAACGTTTTATAGTAATGCTGATACTATAACTATTCCTCACTGATACAAAGCAGAGATCTGGGATAGAATAAAGAAAGAACATGAGGATGATCCAGTCCTTAAAGACATGAGATAACAACTTGAGAAGAATGAGATAAAGGGATTCCAGATACAAGATGGGTCACTATATAACCATCATAGAATTTGTGTACCAAGCACACCTGAACTGAGGAAAGACATCTTACGTGAAGCGCATTGCTCTAGATTATCTATTCATCCAGGATTTACGAAGATGTATAGGGATCTTCATTCAAACTTTTGGTGGCCACGAATGAAGAAGGATGTTGCTGAGTTCGCAAATTCATGTTTTACTTGCCAACAGGTAAAAGCTTCACACCAAAAGCCACCAGGATTGTTGCAACCCCTCCCTATACCTGAGTGGAAATGAGAAAGCATTTCCATGGACTTCGTTACTGGCTTACCTCAGATGACTGGTGGTAAAGATAGTATCTGGGTTATAATAGATCGTCTGACCAAGGTGGCACACTTTATTCCAATAAGCCTATCTTTCACTCCAGACGAGCTTGCTGAGTTATATATTACACAGGTGATCTGCTTCCATGGTATCCCAAAGGAAGTAGTTTCCGATCGAGATTCACGATTCACCTCACACTATTGGGAGAACTTCATGAAAGCCTTAGGTACACAATTATGCTTGAGCACATCATATCATCCACAAACAGATGGTCAGTCAGAACATACGATTCAGGCACTAGAGTATATGCTACGAGCGTGTGCCTTAGAATGGAAGGGATCATGGATTAAACATTTGCCTCTTGCAGAATTCACCTACAACAATAGTTACCATGCAAGTATTGACATGGAACCATTTGAAGCACTATATGGACGTAGGTGTACTACTCCTTTGTGTTGGCAAGAGGTCGGGATAAAGAACCTTTACGATTTAGATAGACTCCAGGAGACACGGGAAGCTGTAGAGCTTGCTCGAAAAAGACTAATAACTGCCCAGAGTCGCTAGAAAGGCTATAGTGATATCAGGCGAAGAGACCTTGAATTTGAGGTAGGTGACTTTGTATTTCTATAAGTATCACCTATGAAGGGTGTTCAGAGGTTTGGCTTGCGTGGGAAGTTAGCACTCAGGTTCGTGGGTCCCTTTGAAATTATTCAACGGATTGGAAAAGTCGCTTATCGACTTGCACTTCCTCTACATCTTTCGAAAATACATGATATTTTTCATGTATCAAATCTGAGAAAGTATATCAAGGATCATGATCATAAGATAAGCTAAGATGATCTATATGTTGAACAAGACTTGACATACCAAGAAATACCTGTGCAAATATTAGACAGGGATATCAAGAAGTTGAGAAACAAAGAGGTACCTCTAGTTAAAGTGTTATGGCGCAACCAAGAGTTTGAAGAAGCAACATGAGAATCTGAGGTTGAAATGAAAGAAAAGTACCCGTACTTGTTTGAATGATAAAACTATGTATTATGTATATGTTCATTATAAATGAAATGATGCTCATCCTCTTTAAGGTTGTTATAGTCTCAATCCTCTTTAAGGTTATTATGCCTGTGTCTCTAGTCTCGAGGAAGAGACTTCCTTTAAGGTTGTTATAATTGTAAAGTCTTGAACTTGGTTGTCTCTTGGATCCTATATTATAAGATCCGGATCGTCAAGAGGAAACCGACAGAATTTGTTTCTTTTGAATCGGACTTCGTTTCGAATTGTTGAGATTTTCAAAAGAAAGAGAAGCAAGGAGGATTAAGATGTCATTAACCCATAATGACTGTCATTATAAGCATGATTGGCGGATTGAAAACTGCTAATGATCATTAGCAAACAGTAATCAATAGTTAGCAAAAGATAAGCGTAAGCTGTAAAAGTTAAATCGTGATTAGTGAAAATTAATCATGATTAGTGTTAATTAAGCGTCATTAGCGAATCTAGAATCCTCTGGAATGGTCTAACTTGAGCCCTAAGTTTCGGATAAGTTTTGACCAAAACCATGGGCCAAAACCATAGGCCACTAACCGCGGTTAAGGTCTAAACCATGGTTTTCTAACCATGGTTAGTGGTTTTTAGGAGCCTATAAATAACCCCCACCCATTCATTCTCTACGATTTCCACCACCACCACAACCCCCCAAGGGCTAGGGTCGAGAGGTCGGGAGGAGGAGTGGGAAGCGAGGAAGGAGCGCTAGCAAAGCGCTATCGGGAGAACGAGGAGGAGGAAGGTACGGTCATCTCTTAGTTTGCTTCGTGAGTTAGGTTTTCTATTCATGTTTAGTTCCCTTTCTGTTTTCCTTTCGGTGATTTTATAAGGGGAAACTCTGCCGATATTTTCCTTGAAATATCATCCCGTATAAGGGGAAACTCTGTCGAATTTTTCTTAGAAATATCACCCCGTATAAGGGGAAATTCTGTCGAAATTTTCTTAGAAATATCACCTCGTATAAGGGGAAGCTCTGCCGAAATTTCAAGAGAAAATATATTCGTCGCGTTCTTCATGTTCTTCGTGTGTTCTTCGCGTTCTTCATTCGTTCTTCATGTTCTTGGCACGTTCTTAGCATTTTTGATATGAAAATGAATTTCGATCGTTTCAGGAGACATAAATCATCCTTTTGAAAGAGAATCATGATAAAGAACTATATACAAGAGAGAGCTCGATTAGGTAACGAAATCATTCCTTTTGCTGTTGGGTTTTCATATGAGATCGTTGAAATTTCTGATTTTATGTTCTTTGCTATGAAGAACCCTAATTTGGCTATTTTTGAGAAAATATGAAAAGTTTCATTGTGATTTCAACTAAAAAAAGGTCTAAACATCAAATTGGTGCAGTGGCTTGGAAAGTTACGGATTTGGAAGTTAAAATGAGCATAATTATGAGTATATAAATATATAAATTAATATATGTGTAAGTCTATACTCAATATTTTATGGTTATGCAAATATAAGGCTGAATTAAGGAATTACATCATGAGAATTATATTTGTTGGTTTGGATCGTGAAAAAGATCATGTGTTACGTTAAGAAATGACTAGAGTAGAACTACAGGTCGAGCATGCAACCTGTAGGTTTGTCGGAAGGAACCCGTATTGGTGTGACCCTACCTAGGTGGTACACAGTTGCCTTATTTTGATAAGTGTGCATGAAATGAATGATTTGCAACGCATGGTATCGGGTGCCAATATATTCGGGTTGAACGACAGAAGATGTTGTCGTGCCATGTGGAGGCATGGGTGGTCCTATAGCGGCTGGGTGACGATAACATGTATTTAAAGCCATTAGGTTATGTGATTAAAGGTTAGCCTTGAGGTTTTAAGCAATCGGGTCCTCGAGGATGGTGTGCTCCTTTGTGTTCTAGGCTGAGGGTTTGAAACCCTAATTAATAAAAGAAAGGGAAAATTGTCAGGGTAGTATTGGAGGATTGGTTGAGGCGACGTGCAACAACATAAGCTCACCAGATCAATGCAATCTCCAATCCTGAAGTATCAACAACTTCGGAGTCCAAGAATGGTGGGGTTCCCCTGAACTAATCCCTGATGTGGAATATAAAGGAATAGGACTTAAATTAATGAAAGGATTGTAACTTTTAATGACAACAAGTTTTGCAAAATTACACAATTTGTTTGCTTTTCTCTTCTTCGTTACTTAGCACTCGCTAATTATTATCCTATGATTTATTGGAAAACCCAACAAGTGTCAGTGAGCCATCACAAGGACTTTAGCCATCCAGTCAGCCATAATAGCTTTACTCTCTAAGTTAGCTAGTAATATTTCTGTGTATTTCCTTCCAGCTGATGTACATGTAAAGGGTTGTAGTCGGACAATGGATCATGTTAGGTTTATTTTATGAATGGAAAAGTATTAAATACTTCTTTTTGAGTATTTTTATTTGCATTTTATTTCTGAATGTTAGTTGTGATTACTGGATAAATTATTGCTGAGTAACCAGATCCGGATGTGGGAGGATTCGACGGCCTGGAAATGGGGTCGTGATATGCAGGACTCCTCTGATCCTTCATCGGAGTAGTGGATCTCTTTCCCTCCTCTGTTGAAGCTCATCCACGATGAGTTCTTCTAGCTATCCTCTCCGTCATCGATGAGGGGCTCCGCCTTCCACATCTGATCGTGGTCGTATGCCCACACATTGTTCTTAACGGTCGATCAGAGCATGCATCAGATATGCACCGCATGTCCCCATCCTTTTTAGAGCTGACAGATATGCACTGTAGCAGAGAATCACCGCCGCACGTCCCTGACACCCCCTTCACCGTCAAATCTTTGCGTAGAGGACGATCATGACTGTCAGAGTCATCACACGTGCCTCACGTACTGTAGGGTACATTGCATATTTTATCCCGCACTTTTATGCTAAATTAGTTAGTCCAGAGAATAAAGTTGTAGTACAATTATTTTATAGCTGGAACCTCTAGTTTTTAGTATTTGCATTTCAGTCCCTCTTTATGTGTCGCACGTGGCCTGACATGTGATATTGTGGTTTATTTGCATGCTATGCCTTGAACTTCTGAGTTGTTAATGGTTGAATATTTATTTATAGTATTTGCATTTATACCCCTTTGAGCCTGACTCACATGAGAAGCACGTGTTTGTCTGGGATTTTTGCAAATCAGTCATGTGCTTGTTGTCCCAGTTACTATTTGGTCCCTGAGGTTTCTTATAATTGTGTATAGGTCCATGTGTGCTGTGTGTGTTGTTTTTCATCAAGTAATAACCAAATTAACTCCAAAAATCCCATAAAAAACGTAGTTAGCTCATGTTAACATGTATTATTTATGACAATTTTTGTTAATTAAGTTATTTTTATTTGATATTTTCTAAAAATCAAAAACTCTAAAAACATGGTCTGTCTGTTTTATAAAATACCAAAAAATTATAAAATTGCTTTGAAAATTACAAAAAAATTCATGTGTGCTTTTTTTTTTAAATTTCAGTATAAGTTTTGTTGCATTATCTTTTATAAAAACCCTAAAAAACTAAAAAAATCTAAAAAAACTTATAAAAATCAATAAAAATTCTAAAAAAAAATAAAAAAAATATATTTCTAGTTTCTATTGATAGATATTTTTATTTTTTTCTCATAAAATTGTTATCTAGGACATTAGGATACTTTAAATATTTTAACTTGTAATTTTGTCCTGGATGTGCAATGTCTCATTTTTTAGCATTTGTTTGATTTTTATAAAATCATATAAAATTTTGAAAAATCCCATAAAATGACCAAAAACGTCTGAATATTTGAAAAATATAAAAATATTTTTGTTTCCTATTTTTGAGCATTTTTAATTTTAATAAAAATTGATGAAGCTTGCTTTTGCCTTGTTTGCTTGTTTGTTTTCTTATTTTGGAAAATATTAAAAAAAATGCAAAATTAAAAACCACAAAAATTTTCTTTTCATTCTATGATTAGGACTACTTTGTACATTTTTGTGCTTCTTGTGTTCAACCCTGATCGTTATACCAGGTTAAATAAATAGCGGAGACCGCTAACATTGATTTTGTTCTTGATTGCTTGATTTGTGTCGTTCTCTTATTTTCTTGTTGATTATGCTTCATGATTTGGGTCACAACGACCTCTTGATATTTATCTGATACCTTAACCCTTATCATGGGGTGTGTCATCAGAATGGCGCCGTTGTCGGGGAGCATGGCTTAGTAGTTGCTTTTTTCAGACTTTAGTTTATTTTTATCTCCAGTTGTTATAACTGTTTTCTGACGCTTTCTCTATTTCAATTTTCGTATGAGGAACCGCTCGAGGATGCTTTGGAGAAGACCCGTACCTGAGGAGGAGCAGAGGAGGAGCAGAGGATAGTTATATCATTTAGAGTAGCTTGGTTTACTTTTTAGCAAACTCCCTATTATTATTGTAATAACATAGGGACACTCAGACTCTTTCTTGGACACTTGAGGCTAATCAGGGTCTATTTTTGGGGGACGTCACCGTGGTTTTCTCTAGTTTTGTCTTCTCACGTTTTATTTTCTATTTGATTCTCGAATATTTTGGCCCCTAGACTTAGGAATTTCTCTGATTGCGATGTAAATAATTAAGACCCAATCCCTAATATCTTGCCTGTACCTATAGTTTGTAATCGGACCTTAATTAAAATCATAATAAAAGTTTAACCTGATTGATTGAGAGGTTACGTGTGAAAAACCCTTGATTCACCCTCTTAATTTAACCGAATTAATGATTAAAATAAATGTGGTCAGTCACTGTAGTCGGGCGAATTCAGATTTATCAAAAACCACTTCAATTAATATATCAAGTAATATCGAGCAGCAAATTTTTATTTTACTTGGGCAAGCCCAAGGTCGAAATCAGGGATGCAACTTTCTCCTTAGATTAATTTAAAGTCGTTCTAGATGCTAGGTTTTCTAAAGAATATAATTTTTATGTTTTTTATGCAATTAAAATGCAATGCAATCTTGGATAAATTAGAGGGTTAAAATGTGAATATGATCAAACTAAGTCCAAAAATTTTCAAATTTGGTCAGGATGTCAATTATGATGAAATGAAGCTACCCTAATTTTTTTTGGAAATTTTCGACTCTAAATGAATTAACTACAAATTAAGTATGAATATAGGGTAGTTTTCACAAAATTAATTTTCATAAATACCAAATCAAATTATTTTCAGAGATAAAAATTACCCTAGATACTTCTTTGTAAGATGAATCCAGAAAAATTACTAAACCTCAAAAACAAACAATTTTTGATTATTAAAAATCAATTACATGAAATACCAATTAATTTATTTAGACCTTGTTATGCATGCAAATGTGATGATTTTTGGACGAAGTAGAACTATTCAAACTCTACCTACTGTGAATTTTTGGTAATTTTTGGAGCAATGATTACTTCAAAATCAATTTTAGAATAAGTATTGGATAAAATATGTAATATTTTACCAAATTAATTCTATTAAATAGACCAAGGCTCACAAAAATATAACTATTATTCACAATGATAAAACATGAGTTCTTCTATAATATGCAATTTTTATAAAGGAGAAATGATGCAAAATGAGTGTTCAAATTAAATGATAAAGACAAGGGTCTAAACGTAATACAAGAATAAAATTAAAATGAAATAGCGCTAATGAACGCTTCTTTAATTACCTAAACCCGTAATGGTCATTGTGCAAATTTCCAAGCGCACGCATGCGTAGCGAGTGCGTCTGGCTGGTAGGGGCTTGATGGTAATTTGCTGAGTTGTAAGGGTTTCAGGGAAAATACCCCCAACCGCACGTGCCTCACACGTGATAGAGGTTCTCTCTTTGATCCTGAAATATGAGGGGGATCTTCGTGCTAATTTCCTCTCCTTTCACGTGTGGAGCACGTGAGCTTTCAGGCTGGAAGCTGCTTGTAATCTCCACGGAAAATGGAGGGTCTCCCTGTAAATGGCCCCTCCCTCACATGCTTGTCACGTGGTGGGGGACGGGGTTTGGTGCGCAGACCAAGGTGGGCAAGATCCTGCTCTTGGCGATCGTGAAGCAGAAGAGCTAGCGGTGGTTCTCGAAACTGAGCTGGACGACACGTCTGCGCGAGGAGGCTACAGGTGGCTGCGAGCACGCGGATGGCGGGGTTGCTCCTTGCTCATCGACACAAGACAGAGCAGGAAGCAAATGGAAGTGCGATCACGTGCAATGAGGCTGAGGGTGCAGGGTCTCGACAAAGACCGGCTGCTGAAGGTGAGCTCGAGGCGAGCGAGATGTTGGTTGTCAGTTGATGCTGGTGGCATGCGAGGGTGTTTCTCCAGGCAAGGAAATGAATGACTTCTTAGATGTCGTCTGTGCTCTGTTGTTGTATACACGACCTCCCCCTTCTTCGTCGATTACCAGGTGCTGCACAGGCTGAAGAGGGATGGTTTGGCGCTCCTCGTCGAGGTCTTGAAGATGGTTTAAGCACAGTTTGTGCCTCGATGAGGGGGAATGAAGCACGAGGGAGGAAGATGACCGCCCCTGAGATGGACCGGGGGATGGTTGGCGTGCTCCAGGTGGTGTGTGCCAAGGCAAAGGTCCACGCGTGTTGTGATGTCGAGGCTGGCGACGACGGAGCGGGAGAAGAAGCAGTGTAGGGGCATGAAGCAGATAGATCAGTTGGCACAGACCCTGAGTGAACTGAAGACCCAGATCATATGTCTCCAGGAGGCATAGACAGCTTCTCAACCCAGTCTCATGTCACAAATTGATCCTAGCAGCAACAACTCATCCTAGCACTCCGCCTCAGTTTGCCATGTCCACCACATCCAGGCAGAGCCGTTCCAACAGCTGCAGCACACGTACCCTCAGCTACCTCCATCTCAAGACACTAAGATGGTGGTGTATCAGCATGATCAGCCATTGGCAGTTCTCCCTCCACCCCCTACGAGCAGGAGCCATTGATGGAAGTCAACGGGATTTGGTAGGACCAACATCAGCCCGGGATCTGCCGAGATCATCCTAGATTCATGTGGTCTACCGGAGGCACCTCATCCCAGCATCAACCTCCAGCTCAGGGTGGGTAGTCCAGCCAACCTCAGCAGCAACCCCATTACTCCCAACAGCCATCCTACCAGTATCAGTCGGGTCCTCGTCCCTACCAGCAGGGACAACAGCGGAGGCAACACCAGCAGCAGCCTCAGCATCATTATTCTCAGCCTCTCCCTCATCAGTTCTAGCAGTAGTAGCCTCATTTCAAGCGAGGCAACCGGTCCGGTTCTTATGGGCCAGCCTATGAGAACCCAACCCTTGATGATCTAGCCTGCCTACTTTCAGACCAGTAGGCATCCTTTAGGAGGGAGATGGACGAGTTTCGCCAGGAGATGAGGGAGATCATTAAGGCCAAGGACGGCATACCCGCTCAGATCTAGCCCAACCCGAACAACCTAAAGAGGAAGTCAGAGCAGGTACTGTTCACAGAGACCACCACTCCTAGTGATTTATTGGGTGACATTGCTTTATATACATTTGATGCTGACTTTGTTACACTTAGGAGCTGTAGGATGCCAGACGGCGACGCCTCGTCTAAGGGATGACACCTCAAGGATCCAAGAGCACCAGATGAGGGGGATAGCGGTGCTGATGCTGTTGATGATGTTGATGACGATGGTGATGACTCCACCAAGAATGATGCTGATCCAGTCGACGGTACTGAGGCCGTCGTTTCTCCAGTTGCAGAAGGTGGTACTGATGCCACAAATTACCAGATGCTGAGCCAGAGTACGATGTTGATGCCGCGAAGACATATGCTGTAGATGATCATCAATGTCACCATTTCTATTCCTGTTGTGTTCTCTCCAGTTTCTGTACCTCAGGTCAATATGAAAAATACCAAAAAAATTAACTAAGGAAAGGTTTCTTCATCTTCGAGCCCATATGTGATGCATGATGATACTTGTATGGATTCCGTTCCCTCTCAGCAGCAGGAACCTCTTCCTAGCCCTCAATCTAAGGAGGGCCCAGGCATCCCCTTCCCTCAAGACCTCCGCTTGGCTAAGGGGAATAAAGAAGAAAATCCAAAAAAGATCATTAATTAGAGT
Organism: Ottelia alismoides; assembly: GCA_037367405.1. NCBI lineage: Eukaryota > Viridiplantae > Streptophyta > Magnoliopsida > Alismatales > Hydrocharitaceae > Ottelia > Ottelia alismoides. The sequence continues at coordinate 703,880 of JAZKJV010007606.1, read as the reverse complement.
TAAACCAACAAATGATTGATAGATTACATATCCAGCTGACTCTACAGGAGGCACTTGAGCACATCCCTCTCTTCCAGAAGAACTTGAGAGAGATGACCACTGTTCGCAGGAAGAAGAGGAACCATCAGGCAAAAATCCATGTGCGGACCCGTGCCACCTGCTTCACCATCCAGAACCGTCTGCCAGCCAAGAGGCCAGATGCAGGAGCTCCCTACGTCAGATACCATATTCATGAGCAAAGATTCGATCGTACTCTATTAGACAACGACTCCTCCATCAACCTCCTTCCGGCAGCCTTACTCGACCGATTCGAGTTTGGCCCTCTTCGACAGAGCAGGACAATCCTTCAGTTGCTGATCGATCTTTCAAGAGGCCGAAGGGGTGGTTGAAGGATGTGGTCATCACAATTCAGGGCCTGAAATTCTCCATGGAATTTATTGTGTTGGACATGGAGATCCCTACATCTGTGACTGATACCCCCATAATTCTAGGACATCCCTTCTTGGACAAAACCAAGGCAGTGTCCGACCATGATGGCGAGAAGGTGTACTTTCATGTTGAGGGCGAGAGTATACAAATAGAGACGATCGATGAGACCAGAGAGTGAGACTCAACATGCTCAGAGCATTCCAATGATACAGAGCAGACGAAAGAGGCAGAGCGAGATGTCCACCCGGAGTGCGACTTTGTGATCACTGATGATGAAGCCGCTTGGTACGACCCTATTTCACAAGCCCTTCTCTCATTTTCAGATGCCACAGATTCACTGCTTACAGCAGAGGAGAATTCGAAGAGCACACTCTTGGCCGAGGACACTTTTGAGGCTGACGACTGCATTCAGGACAATGAAGCAGATTTTGTGTCTTGTGATTCTGATTCAGATCCCTCAGATTTAGACATTGACTGGGCAGAGTTTGATGATTTACTACCACATCTGATTTCCACAGAGCCAACAACTAGAGTGGAGAAAGAGCCAGCACCGAGCACAGATACATCAGTAGGACCGTCTTTGCCAGTTTTGCATGATCAGCGAGAGTTCTCACATTCAGATCTGGTTGCATTCACTCAGACCTTTCAGAGTCCAGATTTGCCAGCTTCCAAATGTCCTAAACTAAAGCCTTTGCCGTAGTCACTGAAGTATAGATTCCATGCGGGTGAACATGAGATGTACGCAGTCATTATCTCAACATATTTGACTGGAGAACAAGAATCTCGATTGATGGAGATTCTTGAAAAGAACCGTAAGGCAATATGATGGAATGTAGCTGATCTCCAGGGGATAAATCCGGCCCTGTGCTCCCACCATATCTTCCTCTAGGAGGATGCGAAGCCGTCGCGTGAGTTCCAGCATCGACTGAACCCGAATCTTCGAGAGGTGCTCATGAAAGAGATATCCAAATGGTGGAGCGTCGATTTTATCTACCCAATCTCTGACTCCAAGTGGGTTAGTCCATTACATGTTGTTCCCAAGAAGATGGGCATCACTACAGTTGTGAGTGAGTCTGGAGAGGAGATAGCTACCCGGGTACCCACTTCTTGGAGGGTATGTGTGGACTACAGATGACTGAATCAGGCCACCAAGAAGGATCATTTCCCGCTGCCTTATTGATCAAATTATAGAGGCTAGCTGGGAAGAGTCACTACTGCTTCCTTGACGGGTACTCCGATTACTATCAGGTGGCCATAGCGCCCGAAGACCAAGATAAAACGACATTCACCTGTCCGTTTGGGACATATGCTTTTAGACGAATGCCCTTTGGTCTATGTAATGCTCCGACGACATTCCAAAGGTGCATGTTGTCCATCTTCTCGGACATGGTGTGTGATTGCGTGGAGGTCTTCATGGATGAGTTTTCGGTCTACAACGATGGGTTTGATGCTTGTCTTGATTGCCTAGACCGTATTCTTCAGCGCTGCATTGAGGTCCATATTGTTTTATCTTAGGAGAAGAGTCACTTCATGGCTACTCGGGGGATGATGCTTGGTCATATGATCTCCAACAGGGGCATGGAAGTTGATCCGGCCAAGGTGGATATCATCAGGAAACTCAATCCACCGTCCAACTTGTGACATTTATGGTCTTTTCTAGGGCATGTCAGTTTCTACCGACGTTTTATTCACGACTTCAGCATGATTATCCGACCGTTGACTGATCTGCTGACAAAGGACATTGATTTCATTATGGATGATAAGTGTCTTGTGTCATTTGAGACTCTCAAGAACCTAGTTGTTAAGGCTCCTGTCCTTCAGCCCCTGATTGGTCTCTCCCATTCGAGATCATGACGGTACCTCCGATTTTGCTGTAGGAGTTGTGCTAGGACAGAGGAGGGATGGAGTACCATTTGCCATTCACTATGCTATCCGTACATTAGATGCCGCTCAGCGGAACTATACAACCACAGAGAAAGATATGCTAGCTTTAGTTTTTGCCTTGGAAAATTTCAGATCATATATTCTTGGATCCAAAGTGACTATGTTTACTGATCATACCGCCATCAAGTACCTCATGTCAAAGAAGGATGCCAAAGCTCGATTGACCAGATGGATCCTTCTACGCTAGGAATTTGATATTGAGATTAAGGACAAGCTTGGAGTCAAGAATGTGGTGGCAGATCATCTCTCCCGTTTGGAAAATCTTGAGGAAACTGAGCATAGTGATCCTATTACAGAGACCTTCCCAGATGAGGCGATCATTTCCATCGCCTCTCTCCCATGGCATGCTGACATTGTGAACTCTCTTGTTGCCAAGAAAGTTCCACAAGGTTGGTCCAGACAACGACTTGAGACCTTCATTGTAAAGGCCAAGTCGTACCACTGGGAGGATCCCATTCTTTATAATGAAGGAGGGGATAGCGTCCGGCATCGGTGCATTCCTCAGGAGGAGCACCACAGTGTCCTCACTTACTGCCACAAGCTTGAGGCAGGAGGACGTCAATCTAAGAGGAGAACAACAAGAAAGTGCTCCAATCCAGCCTATGGTGGCCTACCCTCTTCAAGGATTCTGATGAATTCATGAAGAGGTGTACTGGCTATCAGAGGATGAGCACTTGTGGACAACGTGATATGATGCCGATGCAGCCCATTCACTTCTGTGAGGTTTTTGACGCATGGGGCATCGATTTCATGGGTCCATTCCCCAAGAGTCAAGGATTTGAGTACATTCTGTTAGCTATTGACTATGTGAGTCATTGGATTGAGGCCATTCCCGCCCGAACTGCAGATGCTAAGACTGTTTGCAAATTTTTGAGGAAGAATATAATTTCACGGTTAGGGGTGCCCAGAGTATTGATATCTGACGGGGGAGGGGTCTCATTTTATCAACGACAAGGTAAAGGCCCTTGCTAATGAGTTCATCATAGACCATCGAGTTGCCACTCCATATCATCCTCAAACCAATGGTCTTGCTGAAGTATTGAACAGGGAGATCAAGACCATATTGCAGAAGGTAGTCCGCCCAGACTGAACGGATTGGTTATAGCTTTTGGACTCGGTCTTGTGGGCATATAGGACTTCCTTCAAGACTCCTTCGGTTACATCTCCCTTTTGTCTCGTTTATGGCAAACCTTTCCATTTACCTATCGAGATTAAGCATAAGTCACATTGGGCTATCACAGAGATATTATTGGATTCAGAGAGTATAGGTGATCAAAGGAAGACAGAATTGGCAGCCCTGGAAGAGCTTAGAGATACAACCTTTTAGAGCAGCCTACAGTATAAGGAGCGAGTAAAAGAATGGCATGATTCTTATATCAGCCATAGATAGTTTGAGCCAGATCAGAGATCATGGTTGTTTGATGCCAGGCTTAGATTATTTCCAGGGAAATTGCAGAGTAAGTGGAAGGGACCATACCTGCTTAGAAAGGTGCATGACAATGGTAGTATCGATATATCTGATTAGTCATCTGAGTCCACCTTTCGCGTTAACGGTCAGTGCTTCAAGCCATGTCTAGATCATGATCCGTTGATCGTTGATGTTGCCCCGAATCACTTTGCATGAGATGTGGTCTTTGACTCACATCAGTTGCATCTCGTGCCTGAGTATCACTGTCTTTCGCCTTGTATAGCTCCAAATGTCCATATCACACATTCTTTTGTCTAACATCCCATTTACATATTATGATTATGCTACACTTAGGGTGTACTTATCTTAAGTATGGGGGATGTCAGATTTTTTATTTATCTTTTGGTTCTTTTTACCTCCGTTTTGTTGCCTATACTTAGGGATATTTTACCCTAGGTATAGGGGAGGTAGACCCTGTACATTCTATCACTCGGTTTTCCCTTTGAGTATGGTCTGCTATACTTAGGATTACTTGATCCTAAGTATAGGGGGATCACCGATTTCTATTTATTCTATTCTTTTATTCTTCATTGTAGTATAGCATTCCTTTTCACTTCCCTATATTAAGCACGAGTTATGTCTTTTTCATCGCTCTTTGATCACTCTGGGGACATCGTTCGAGCTAAGTATAGGGGGGTGTCATATATATTGTATATATAATTTAGCCATAGCTTGTACTTTGTGTGAGTGTGTTAATAAACAATATGGCTAAAATTCACAACCTAACAATCACAAAAATTTTAAAATTTTTCTTGCACATAAAATTCTTTCTTGCACATATATAGCTATTTATAAAATTTATTTTTGTACAAATGTTTGTAAAAATATTTTGATTGTGAAAAGTATGTAAAAATTTTGTATCAAAATTATGTATATAGTATAAAATTTTTTAAAAATGTTTGAAAAATAAAAATATGCAAAAATCCTTGTGTAAATGATTGCAATTAGTTTGCAAACTCCTGCATTCATGCATGCATTCAAACATTTTCAAAAAATTTGCACATTTTCAAAATTTTTGCATAAAAAGGATTTTGTAAATACTTGTTCATTCTTTTAAATCATAGTTGACAGTTAAACTAGTCTGGAATTAAATTGAAAAATGGATCTTGGTTAAGACCTTAATCCACCTAATTCTAAGAGCAACCTTATAGGATTTGGGTTTAAGACTTTTCAGGTCCATTATTGACTTAATTCTTTGAGTCCACTAGGCTATGATCACATGTCATCTTGATGAGACTAAGTAGAACACTTAACAACACACACATGACTCTCACAGGCAATGGCTTTACTTGGACCAGCACTTTACACTCAGCTTCACACAGATGAGGTGGCGAGGAGGCAGTTTTCCTTGGCTTGGGGTAGCATACGAGGGTAGTACTTCTCGACGGAACCTCTCATCTTCCTTTAAGGAGGGAAGTGCGCCTCAACTTAGTCTAGCAGTGTTGAGGTTTAAAGAAAGGAGTTGTAGATTGCAATAATGCTTCAAAGAGAGATAGTCTACTGGCTCAAGAAGAAAAAAGTCCTTATATATATATATGTCGCACCATGTAGATATGTTGTACATATGCACATTCAAAAAAAAATGTGCAAAAGAAAGAAAAACTAAAAAAAAGTGGCAGGCCTAATAGAAAATAAATGCTTGCCGGAGTGTATATAGACAAATAAAGCAAATCTTATTTTACACCTTCTCATCTCATGAAGCTTGCAGCGGGAGACATAACTACACTGGTTGGGCTCCCAGGGATACGTGGCTACATTGGCCACGATCCATTATCTTCTTTCCCCCTCTTCTTGAGTCAGTTGAACTTGAACTTATAAGGGAATACGTCGCTCCTCGAAGAAAGAGCTGCTGGACTAGGGCATTAGAGTTACCTTGCTGAGGGAGGCTGTGGCCTTGTCATTTCTAAGGTGGGGAGCTACATATCACTTACACCGTACAAGGAAAGATTCATGATCGTTAGAGTTTGTGTATGTAGACTTGTTCTGATCTGGATTATTGAGGAGTCTTGACCATAGAATGGTGGAACTTAGAGGCTGTTGAGTCTTAATCTTAAGTCCAAATAGGGTTCTGACAAACTAATAATCCAAAGGTCTGACTGAGCTCCATATTTCAATTTAATGAAGACAAGATTAATAATCAATCTTGATTTCCTTCTTTTTCTTTTCTTTTCTTTTCATTTTCACTTCTTTTTCAAATAAGTGTTTGCTAAGGGACTAGAAAAGCTAAAGTATAGGGGGCGATGAATCCCTGATTCTCACTCTTTATTTTTTTTATTTTAGCTATTTATCTTGGCAAAACATCGTGTAAATATGTGTAAATACAATAAGTTAGCATTTAGCATGCATGTGTTAACATTGTATAATTAGCATGTATTTGTGCAAAAATAAAAGAATAAAGGAAAAGAAAAAGGAAGGAGGTATTTAGAATAAATACAAAGTGACCCAAATTAGAAGGTCAAGCCTTGACCTGATCGCAAAACAAAAAAAGTAGAGAGAGATATGGCCTACTCTATGTTGTACATATTCCCTATATATGTAAATAATTATTTTTAATAAGATAAAATTAAAATATTCTTTCTACCTCCTTGTATATAGTCCTAAAAATAAAACTAAAATAAAATTCATAAAAATAAAAATAAAATCCCTTTTCACTTGTATAAAATACATGTATATATGTCTCATTCCATATTTATTCTATACTTGTATATAAATCATAAAAATAAAATAATGATTATTTTGTACCCTTAAAAACATGTTGAAGATAAATAAAATACAAAATTAGGGTATTTACGTAAAAAGAATAAAATAAAAACAATTGTATAAAATACATAGGTATATTATATCTGTATATAATACCATATACTGTATATAAACTAATTTATTTTTTATAAAATAAATAAAAATCACCGAAAAATATTAAACATTTTTCATGTTATATTCCTTTTATTTTAAAGTCATTTACTATTTTTATTGATTTTGTAAATATTTCATAATTTCCTTTTTCTAATTAGCCGGGACCAGATGTTGACCGTGGGTCAACACCCTCTTCCAGGCTTGACCCGACCCGACTCTGTTCGTCGGAGCATTTTATCCCTTTTTTCCCGACCGAGTCAGGCCTCCTCTCGACCCGAATCTTCGCCCGAGCCTTCTTCTAGGATCGACGACCCTCGCAGATCCCCAGGAAGGCGTAGATATTCCTAAGGTTGCGCGCTTGTTCTCGATTCTTCCTCCACCCTGGGAACCCTATATTGTATCCTCTTCCGCCTTCATAGCAGCGCCCCTTCTCTCATCCCTAGGAATCTTTAGTGGAGTGACAACAACCAGAGGAGCCCTTTGGATCGAGTTTTGGTGGCCTGAAGCAGCAGCTCATCTACGTAGTTGGCGAGCACCGCCGCGTCTAACCTAACCGCCTTCCGCAACGAGGTCGAGGCCACAACCCCGACTCCCATCTTCGTCGGATGTTCCATAGTTCATTTAGACCCTCAGGTACTGCCCATTTCGCGCAGTATTTCCAGTTCAATTCAATCTTTCATTTAGCTCCACCACACATTCATTTGCTCCGACCAGCTGGTCGGAGCCCCGTCATTCGCATCCACCCATTCCGATCGAATCTACGCCTCACCCTCCACCTGCAACGCAATCTGATCGTCCTCAGTCTCGACCCCTATGTAGAGATTGCGGCCGAGTACCCTCCTTCCTTGTACGACGGAGACCGAACTCCTGTATCACCCTCGCTTCTTTCACTTCCAGTTTCCATAACCCGGATCGGAGCTTCGCCCTGAGTCCTTCTATCCTTTGCAGGTACCTCGGTGCGATAGGATCTTCTGTTGGAGGTCTAGCTCCCCGGTTGGGCAGCTCTAGGTGGAGGCCCCTCATCCATCACATCTGACCGTTGGCTCCTCCATCCGAGCCTCCCACTAGACGCGGACCACCTTCATGATGATGCAAGACTCCTCTGATCCTTCATCGGAGTAGTGGATCTCGTTCCCTCCTCTGTTGTAGCTCATCGTCGATGAGTTCTTCCAGCTATCCCCTCCGCCGTCGATGAGGGGCTCCACCTTCCAGATCTGATCGTGGTCGTACGCCCACGCATTGTTCTTAACGGTCGATCAGAGCAAATGTCAGATCTGCACCGCACATCCACACCATTTTTAGAGCCGACAAGTCTGCACTGTAGCAGATAATTGCCGTCGTACATCCCTGACACCCCCTTCACCGTCAAATCTTTGTGCAGAGGACGATTAGGACCGTCAGAGTCGTCACGCGTCCCTCACGTGCTACATGGTACATTGCATATTTTATCCTGCACTTTTATGCTTTCTTAGTTAGTCCAGAGAATAAAGTTGTAGTACAATTATTTTATAACTGGAACCTCTAGTTTTTAGTATTTGCATTTCAGTCCCTCTTTATGTGTCGCACATGGCCTGACACGTGATATTGTGGGTTATTTGCATGATGTGCCCTAAACTTTTGAGTTGTTAATGGTTGAATATGTATTTACAGTATTTGCATTTATACCCCTCTGAGCCTGACTCACATGAGAGGTGCGTGTTTGCTTGGGATTTTTGCAAATCAGGTCATGTGCTTGTAGTCCCTGTTATTGTTTGTCCCTGAGGTTTCTTATAATTGCATATAGGTCCCTATTTGTTGTGTGTGTTGTTTTTCATCAAATAATTACAAAATTGACTGCGAAAATCCCAAAAAATCGTAGTTAGCTCTTGCTAGCATGTATTATTTATGGTAATTTTCGTGAATTAATTTAGTTTTATTTGATATTTTCTAAAAATCAAAAACCCTAAAAACATGGTCTGTCGGTTTTATAAAATACCAAAAACTTTTAAAAATTGCTTTAAAAATTACAAAAAAAATTCATGTGTGTGCTTGTTTTTGTGTGTTTTAATTCCAGTACAAATTTTATGCATTATCTTTTATAAAAACCCTAAAAAACTAAAGCCTCTAAAAAATTATAAAAATAATTAAAAATTCTAAAAAATAAAAAATATAATTCTAGTTTTTGTTGATAGATATTTTTATTTATTTTCTCATAAATTACTATCCAGGACATTAGGACACTTTAAATATTTTTAACCTGTAATTTTGTCCTGGCTGTGCACTGTCTCACTATTTAGCTCTTGTTTGATTTTTATAAAATCATATAAAAATAGGAAAAAGCCCATAAAATCACCAAAAACATCTGAATATTTGAAAATTTTAAAAATATTTTTGTTTCATGTTTTTGAGCATTTTTAGTTTTAATAAAAGTTGTTGAAGCTTGCTTTTGCCTTGTTTGCTTGTTTGTTTTCTTATTGAGGAAAATATTAAAAAATTGCAAAATCAAAAACCACAAAAATTTTCTTTTCATTCTCTGATTAGAATTACTTCGTATATTTCCGTGCTCGTTGTGTTTGACCGTGGTCGCTATACCATGTTAAATAAATAGCGGGCACCACTGATATCAATTTTGTTCTTGATTGCTTGATTTGTGTCGTGCTCTTATTTTCTTGTTGATTATGCTTCGTGATTTGGGTCGTAATGACCTCTCGAGATTTATCTAATACCTTAACCATTGTCGAGAGGCGTGTCATCAGACACCCACTTGGAGTCAGAAATAGGCTATATAAACCCTACTTTACACCATTTCTCAATTTCTTTCTTCACAACTTCCCGTTGATTAGGGTTTAGTCTCCTCTGGAACTTACGGGAAGATCTCACATTATCCTCAACAAAAATATGGTGTGAGCGGAGAGCGGGGTTAATCCATATGAGATCCTACATTGTCCAGTATAGACTTGTGGTTCTTCTCAAAGACATCTAAGAGCCTAGACTCATGTTCTAAGGTCACGTTAGAATAATGATGACATGAAATCTCTCTTTTGGTCTGATAAACAGAGAAATCAAAGGGCCTAAAATGAGCCTCACAAGGAAAGGACTCATTCTCTCTAACACCTCTCAACAACTGTGTTTAATCAACAATTAACCCACACAAGAACTAAATTAATCAAGTAGAGGGTCAAAATTTATTGTACCCTACAATAAAATGTATAGTGGACAAGTACAGTAAGAGTCAAACTCAAGGAACAACGAGGAAAAGACAATCAAAATTGGTTAAAAGAAGACAGTAAATGATTTTGGGTTATGTAGGGTATTTTTAGATTGCTGTGGGTTTTTAATTATTTCATTTTTTAAAATTTTGGTTTTTAGAAAATCTTTTTAAAATTTTAATTTGGCAATTTTTATTTTCTTTTTATATTGTCTGATTTTTAGTTTTATAATATTTATAAAGAATAGAATAAGTAAATGTAGTTTTAATTATAAGTAGAAAGCTTTTCTATTTATAAATGTAGCTATAACTACTCAAACGACACAAAATAAAATACTTTTTGTATTTTTAAATATTTTCTCTATTTTTGGTATTTTTCTGATATTTTTATTTTTTTTGGATTTTTAATCAAATTAATAAGGTAAACATTGAATAAGATAAATAGCCTGATCTGTTTTGGAAATTAAAAAAATAAAAAAGTCTCAAAATTTTCCAAACTATTTTTAATACATAGTAAATGTAACAGATAAAATTTAGAGATAGAAATAAATTCTTTTGGATTTTTTCAGATTTTTTTGTAATTTTTATGAGGATTTTGAAGTTTTTAAAATTTTAATGTTTTCCTTTTTTTATTTTAGGGATTTTTGGTCTGTCGGCTCAAAATAGCATAATGAATAAAATATAATTTTTTGGAATTTTCAAAATTTTTATAATTTTGTTGTATTTTTAAATGCAAACAGGGACAAATAGCTTAGTTTTGTATTTTTAATAAATAGAAAATAACCTTGAAATACCTAACTAAAAATATGTGTGCAATATATATATGTCATGTATTTATAGTGATTTCTATGAATTTTTAAAGACATGGGGCTATTTTTATTAACACAAACTCTACAAAAAGAAAATACATACTAACATGGATATTTATGGGGATATTTAAAGTTTCTAGACTAGGGAAGAACACCTCAGAGATAGTTAAGGCCAAAAATGCAATTTTCCAATAATATATCCAATAAACAATACCTGGAGGGGTATTTTGTAATTAATACAAAGTCCAGGGGGGCAGATGCAATTTCCCAAAAAAACTACACTATGAATTAAAGAACAAGGACTAAATCGAAATACAAAAAGCCTAGGAGCTTTGGTGCAACCTCAGTCTCCTTACGCGCACAAACACGTGAGGTGACGTGTCTTAGATCTAAATGCAAATAATGAGAGTACATGGGCTGAAATGCAAATTTTACAAAAACAATTACGCTATAGATAAATGTTTATGGACTAAAAATAAAATACAAAAGAGGGGGTGAAGTGTGCAAAATACCTCCACGTACATGATCGACGGCTCTTGATCTTCACTTGGATAAACATCACGTCCATGCCACACGATGATCGTTCAGTTGGATGTTTGAGATTAGATCCCTGGATGGGATCCAATGGCCGAGGTGCTTCGGATCCGACGACAACTGTGAGCCTGGGCACGGGCACACGATCGAACAACCGAGAGGACTAATGGAAGAACGAGACAACAACTCACCTAGGCCGAGCTTCGATTAGCTCTTCCTCGCTCCTCCGGCCACCTGGGAGTCTCGATGCAGGTGCAAAATAGAGTTATAGCTCCTTCGCATCGAGTAGCAGTCTCAAAAGGGTTCCTGGAGCTTTGACGGTGTATGTCGAGGTCGAGGAAGCAAGGGAGCTCCAAGTGCCTCCTTCCCGATCAAAATCAGCCGGCGAGGAGTCCTTTGGTCCTCCAGATCCTACAGGAATCTAAGGCACACGAAAACAAAGATTATGGGGGTCTTATTAAGTCGTGGTGAGCGGAGATGAGGCATGGCAGTGACACTCCAGCGATCGGCATAGATGGGAGCGACGTTCGCCTAATCTATTCGAGATTAGGGTGAATGGTTGTGCATGGGGTGCAGAGTAAGTGAATGGGAATAAGATGGAGGCGAATGTGGAGGATGGTCGACATGAGTGGAAACCGGAGGAGGAGCCGGAGCTCCAACGAGATGTATTTTTGGATTTTTTTTGCTAAACTAGGCATGATCGAAGGAAACTAAAGGCTACATTACGCTACTGCTACGCCAAGGAATGAAAAGAACTATAAAGGAAGAAGCTCTACCTAACCTGGTCGACCACATGGGAGCTCGTGACAGAGGAGGTGGCAGAGCTGGATCTACCTCGATTCTACACCAAATGCCTCACTGAATCTTCCTTAAGGCTCCTGCAGTCACCAGAATACTTGAGGTGCTAGGGTTTCAATGGTGAAAGAGGGATCAAAGGGTGAAGGAAAGTGGAAGAGATGCTTTATATAGGGGGCAACGAGAGCTCAATCATCGAGGCTCCTCATATCGATAAGACATGCGTGCATGAAAGAAGGATGATCGAGGAGCAATTTCACAGAAGGATTCGATCCAAAAAAATGCAATATATGGATGGGAAAAATTGAGGAAACTGGCCAGTCGCACTAGGCTACATGACTTAAGGGTCAGAAGGGGCCAGTTGATCAATGGGTCAACGGAGGCCCACCTCTGATCGGTCTACGTGGCACAATGGGACAAATCCAAGCAGAAATTCAAAATAAATTCGAAATAAAATATTAAATGGTTCTATTAAATTTTAGTTAAAACATTAAAAATACTTAATATTTTACGTAGTATTTTAATCTGATTTTTATTTAGTTTTACAATTCAATTTGTTATAGGTTACTTTTTAAGGTTACATTTATAGGTTTATTTACCTATGATATGTGTATTTTATTTTTTATATTGTATTTTATATCTTATTATTTTTTATATACAATTTACATATTTAAAACTTATTTTAATATACTAAAATATATTTATATTATATTTTTTGAGTTTATTTGTACACTTAATTAAATATAAGTATTTATTATATAGGTACATGTACAATACATTCATCTATGTATTCTTGTATATTATAGTATTTTAGTGTATTTTTATGGTTCTATTATATTCTAAATATGTACTTGCACTATAAAGAATATTTACAAAACTAAAGAAAATATAAAATAAGGAAAAATGTAAAGAATAAAAAATGAATATTTTATTCAAGTATATAATACAATATGGGTCCAAAACCTAGCTTTTGCATCTTAACTCCAAATTAAATAAAACCACCTTCGTTAAATAGCTTATTAAAAGTTATATACAGTTAAAGATGATTTTATGCATTTTGAGTTCATATGGAGAACATATGGGTTTGGGAAGTTTGGATTTTGGATTTTTATTCTAAGTATAGAATGCACAAATTGTATTATTTTTCGTTAAAATAATTTTTGTATTTTTCTATATATTTTTATCTACAAATTTCATGTACAAAAGCTTGTAGATTTGATGTATAAATAAAGAATAAAATGGGTCCCAAAAATGCATTATTAGCATTTATGAATTAGGATTTTATTGTCTTTATTCACCCTTATCTCCCCCTACTTTATTCCTTATCGACCCAGTCACCGTGATGCCTAGGTCTTGGAGTTTAGGGTCATAAAATACCTTTGGCATTTTATTTCCTTTTCTTTTCTTTTCTTTATTCTTTATTTTGGCTTCAAATAATGTATTTTATATAATATTTAAACAATAAATAGTGAATGTCAAAATAATGATATATGCATGCATTTGGCTAGGGTTTAATGGCCAAAATGAAAGAATAAAGGTGATGAAATGGAGATTCATCATGGCCCTACAAGAAAGGCATACATCAATGTATGAGGGAGTGATTTCAGCTTTGGCAGTGTTGTATCATCGATCAAGTCTGGTTGAACCGCCTCTTAATCTGGTTCCTTGCTACATGAAGGTGGGTCCAACTCTACTGTGCTCTCCACCAATTTTGATGTGTAAGGAGTCGGATAACCAAATAAATATGGTAGTTCGACCAAAGCTATGTCTAACTTGTCATCTATGTCCCTTGACTGTTCTAAAGGAGATGGAACCGATAGATCCAAAGGGAACTCCGAGCCATCAAAAAAATAGGGGGATGCATCTCTCAAGATATCTGGCAACATCTGACAAACTATATTGTGCACTAAATCCTCTCCAAATGAGAGTGTCTTGTTCTGCCTTGCTGGGATCTATCTTCAAATCCCAACGGTGCTGATCACCTTACAATCCGCCTCTGAAGAAGAGTACTCCATGCTGGTATCTGATTCAGGTCGCTGCCACTTTATTTGCTTCATCTCAAGTTCCACTTCTCTTCCTGAAGAACATAACTTCATCATTCTTGCATGATAAGCAAATGAAGTACTGACGATCTAAAGGAATGTCTGCCCAAAGAATGATATGAGACTCTCTCCAATGATTGGGGATTTCCCATGTCAAGGATTGTGAAGTCTACCTTGTAATCCTATCCCTCATCGTGATAACCTCATTCTTTACTTCTCCCTTAGGTCTCTTTGTTGACTTGTCAGCAAATTGGAGTAGTGCTCTTAATTTATGAAGTGGTCCTAACTCCAATTTTTCATAAAGTTCTAAGGTAAGAAGGTTGATTGAAGAACCATTATTTAAGAGAGTACATGCAAATGTAATGTCATCAATATGACTCTCCATGCAGTGAGCACTGATGTCTCTCTTCATCCTCGATAATTGGTGATTCTTGAGGCAATAGGTAGTGGCTACTGATAAGATGTGAGTCTTGACATACTGGTCTGGTTTCTTCTTGCTAACTCTAGTAGTTGTGCATCACACCTTAAAGTACTTCTAGATTGCAGGATTGTTACCCACTTACTCTTCAAATGAACCTTAACCATGATGTTTTCCTTACAAAAGCATGCCATTTCAAGGTCAAACTTTTGAATCTTGTTCATGCTAGGCTTTCCTGGCGTAAGAGCACAGGGGAAGGGATTAAAGCTAAGGAAACAAACAATGAACAATATGAATAAAAAATAACATTTTTTATATTAAGGGAAATATAGTTCTTCATATACGAATCTTTATGGTACAACCTGGAATCAAAATTTAAGTTGTCTACTACATGTTGGGGGTAAGTTGCTGAAGTTATATCCTCCACAACCGGAGGTACTAGGTCATCTATAGACTCCGGGGTGTCCATGATGCTATTGCGCTCGTGTTGACATCCTCCTCTCTGTCCCCTGAGTGGATATCCTCGATTTTTGCTGAAGGGGATACAAAACATGATGCCTCTCCTCCTCATCTTCTGAAGTCTCCTCAGGTTGAGCTATAAAGGCAACCCTCTCCATGCCCTTTTCCCGATCAGTTACGACCACAGTCCTTCCGCTCATGAGTGACATATTATTAACATCATCACATGAAAGAATCTCATGCTTAGATCTAACGGGGTCTGAGAGTAGTATAGCTGACCAAACTACTGTTGTGACTGCGATTTGTTTAGGCTATTGAGGTTAGCCTGAACATGGGTAGGAATGGAGGTAGATGGGGCTGACTGCTCGTCTTTACCATCAGGACATGTGGTTGATGTCCACCCATATATCCTGAATCTCGTTCTGGTGGGAATGAGGCTCCTTGAGAATTTGGCATTGAAAGTCTGTGGGGCCTGACGAAGAGGGATGATGTTGTGATGAAGAATACCGTGAGGAGTAGCCCTGATATTGTTGATGCTGCTATTGTGGCTGGGGTGATGCTGATAAGGCGGGCCTTGCTGGCCCGCATGGTACATCTACCGACGACCATACTGTCGTTGCTGCCTTGCTGCTGGGGATGGTAAGATTCAAGGCTAGGATGTGAAGGAAGACGTGTTGGGATGAATGCGATGTTGTAGAAGGTCAAGGGACACTAGTAAGACTCACAATCCCCCGTACTTCCCTACCTAGCAGGGTCTTGTGTGTACCATACACCATTCACCTCCCACACTTGGGGAGGCTCCTCCTGAAAATCCCCCGTACTTCCCTACCTAGCAGGGTCTTGTGTGTAACATACACCATTCACCTTCCACACCTGAGGAGGCTCCTCCTGAAATATCTTGGCTGATGGTGGTTGATGCTGGCAAGATTTGTTGTAAGACTGGCCCTCTACCCAAGGCTGAGGTGGCCCAGACATCGGTTGCTCCTGTACATGATGTACACAAAAATAGGAGCAACAGATGCCGTCATGGTTGGTATCTTCATCTTGCATACCTTCTTAGTTAGCTCCTCTATCTGCTTCGGAAGCTTAGAAATACTACTATCATGCTCATCCATCCTCTTATCGATCCACTCAACTACTATCAACTTGTCTGCAATGATTCCCATGTTGGGAATCAAGTCCTCGGAGAGATCGACTACAACCTTATTTCCCCCTCTACATAAGAGTGAAATGGGGAACTCTAGATATGCCCTGTTGACGGTCTGTGAATGGCTTGTCTCAACCTTCTTCTCGAATACCTTCGAGACAATATCCACTCCCAATGATGTATAACTGTCTCCATAGACATCACTCACCAAACCCTACAACTCAAGGTTGAGACCGCTGAAAAGAGATTGGACCAAAATGGTATCTTCCATACCATGACACAAACACTTCTATAATATGTCCATGAATCTTTCCCAAGTATCACAAAATGACTCAATGGGTAGCTGGGAAAAACTCGTGATGTGTGTCCTCATCTGATTAGTTTTACTCAAAGGGCAGAACTTCTATAAGAACAAGTCCTTGAACCTGTTGTAGGTGGTCACTGCAACACCTAGAATTTACAAACAATAGTCTGCCTTACCCCCCCCCCAAGGCAAATGATAGTGATGTGAGCCTAATATAATCTTGGCTAGCCTTAGGATTCCTAAAGTTAGCACAAATGAGATCAAAGTCCCTTATGAATGCATAAGATTCCTCGTTGGCATTCCAATTAAAGTGTGACAACAAATTCATGAACTATAGCTTCAATTCATACTCAACTTCTAGGTCCACGAGACTTAGAAATGTTCGCATTCTATACTGTCTCGGGTTGTAGGCCGCATCCATGGGTGTGTCAACCTCTATATTCATTTGTCCTATCTTATATCTAATCAAGGCATTTTTATTGCTCAGATGTAATGAGTCTAACAAGTTATAATATCCATGGGTCCTCTCTTTGCTCCTCATTATCATTCTGTCTCTTTTGGAGGCATCTTGAATGAATCTTCTTTGAAACCTTCATCAGCAAATGTGTTCGAATTAGAAGAGTCTGTTGAACTCAAATCAACCTCACTGAGGCAAAGGTCTTCCTTTGTGACTAGGGAAGAGAGGAAGGGATTGGTTGGTATGTGACCATCCCCTAAGTGAGTGAACCTAGACTCAAGAGGTACATGATCCATGGAGGTCTAGGAAGTGAAGAGACCTCAGAAGACATACTCTTTGGAGGGTTCAATGATAGGTTCATGAAGTCCGAATAAAAATCCCTCCAATTAGTCGTTGTTGATGTTAAAAAGGAGCATGAACGAACATGAGAGACAAGGAGAATCTATGTTCTACAAGGCACGTAAATGTGCAAAGAAAACTCACGTAAATCAAACACAATGCAAACCCTTTAAGTTCACCAACTTCATCCGTGAAGGCTGTTAAGGTTCGGCCAAATTATCTTATCAATTTTAGTTGGTGGTAATACAATCTTTTAATCCATTACACACATGATGTCGCCTTATGCCCAGTGGTGCTCCTATATGCTCCCAATCAATGAGGTGATCTGCATGGGCTGCCAGGTTCAATATCACACCCTAAAGGAGAAACACATGCTTACACAACTGAAACGTACACTAAGGTCAAAGGCAAGCCCTTGCTACTCCCAAGCCAGTGAGAGTCAGTCCTGGAGACTTAGGGGGCAAGTCCAGAGTGTTGGGATCTTACCATAATGTGTGCGTCCTCACCCACTCTGTCTGGGGTACGTACCTGTGTATAATAAGGGATTTATACACCCGTAATACAAGTGTTCATTTTATTCCAAGTAGTTTTGATCAACTTGCTCAATTAGATCCTAATTTTAGAGTTATGGTTATCACTTGAAATTACTGTGAGCACACAATCACACCTATCGTTCTGTCCCTTTTTCCTTTTAAACTTAGATTATAAAGTAGAGGGAGGAATGAGAAAATGGAATGCATTTGTGAGAACTATGATGTATGCGTAGGAAGAGTTATACTTACAGTGATTCCCATCACTCTCCATGTGTTATGCAAGATAGAATTTATAAGTCTACATTAAATGCATGCAAGTCGATGAAAATTGCGCCTAAACATGATACTATTAGTGGGGAACAAGTCAACTTCAAATTGAGCTAATTGTACATGTTTATTTTCATTTAATTTAATGAATCTTTAATGATGATAAGAATCTTTTTTTTGATAAAATCTGGTCTAAATTATGAAGAGCACAAACAAGTTTGAATTTACACTACTGGTGCTTATCCTAATTTCACCACTAAAGTCGAGAATCACTCTCGAGAAAACAACAACAAATAAAAAATAATAAGAGTGTCCAGTCTCTTCAACAACCGTGAGCTCTTAAACAAAAGTCATTGTAAATGTGTGATATTTAAATTATTACAATAATACTTTCAAAAAAATTATACTAATGAAATGAAATTAACTATATATCTAATTAGGTTAATTTCTCTTTGTTGCTTTGAGCTAGTCCCTTCAGATCACCGAGCTTGAACCTCCAAGTTACTCCTCATCTAGTTGTTTCACGGGTGTTGTTCAAAACAACATAAAACGCAAAATAAGATTAACATAAATAGCTCAAAGTTCACTTATTCACCTAAATTACGCCTGATCAAACAATCTAACCAAGTCGTGTCCCCAACAATGGTGCCATCTGATGAATCTACAATAAGCTATGATAATATTGGCTCGGTGTACTATGATAGATTACGGGTCTACCAGAGACAGAGTGAGAATCACCACGAGGAGTGGCTCGATCGAATTACTCTTGGATAAGTCCAGAGTCGAACACAATGACACTACCGCTTAGGTTATCTAATTGGGTCCTAAGGTAGATGATGTGATATTATAAGAGGCTACCTCAATCAAGCTATCAGAATTGCACGAATGGATGCATGCTTTTATGGTTTTTTATGTACTTAACACATGTGCTACAAAATGGTGACAATCGCAATTACTTCACAAAACACACAAACATACAAACAATCACAATTAAGCTCATGATTTCATGATTTGTAAGTGATATTTATCCATTATCCAAAGGTCCAAATATATCAGAAATGATCTAGCATTTATTGGCATAAGTCATCGATGCGTCATTTAGTTCAATCACTTTTCATCTCAAATCCATCTAGTCACCTTAATTCACAATTAATTAGGAAATAATTATCACAAGGTCTAGCATAAGGGTGCTGATTATATAACTAAATTACAAACCAAAACATGGTGTCAATTGATGCATTAGGTCAGTTAATCATGACTCACAAGGGATTTAATCAAGTTCAAAAAAAACATAGACTTCTCCGAATTTCAATTCAATGAACACAAGCCACATCAGACATTTAACTACATCACATGATCAATTTCATTAAATTTGGATTTAAGGTTCATAAGTTATTAATCATGCATGGTAAGGAATTAATTGCAACAAAAACATTATAAAACTTAACAAAATAGTCCAAAACAGGGGCCTAAAGACAATTACAAAATCTTCTGGGGTGAGAAGTGTAAATTGCCATGTGCGGTTATATAAATGCAAATATAATAAGTCGATGGGGCTTATCTACAAATTCTTCAGGCAGCATGCGCTTTGCATGAGCTGGACCTAAATGCAATTTGTGAAAGTTTGGGCCCAGGCGCTGTAATTTTCTTAGGCACGTGAGGTGGCTCACATGGGGGCTAGGCTCGGGCTACGTGACATGCTCGAATGCTTCATCTGCTGGTTTGGGCGCCTAATCCTAAGGAGTGAAATGCTGCCTTAGATATGGAATTGGAATATATTATGGGCCAATTCCTAGGGAGTGAAGCGGTGCCTCAGATCTATAATTGGAATATAACCTGGGCCGTTATATCAGATACGAGCTATCTGATCCAATGGCAACTGCTATTCACGTTTTCCCCTTCCTCTGTGTACAACGAAGGCTCGATGGAGCTCTGGTGGGTTGCCAGTCCTTCCTCCTTGCAACATCACGTTCAGTGAAGGTTTGAGAAGTTTCATGAAATCCTCATCAAGATCGTGGAAGTGTGACCAAGGGATGAGGAGAACCAGAATCTCCTGGCAATGGAGTCTCGTTGGGGAAGAAGCTCGAGACCGAGGTAAATTCCGATCAATCAAAGTAGAGCTACCTCCTGCAGTGGTTAGTTGATGAATATGTGACTCATCTCTCTAAAAGTTGAAAATAGAGCTTCGTTCCCGAGTAATTAGCTGCATTTCTCCATTTATTTTGCATTATTTTCATTCGTTCATTTAGAATTAATATCTACATTTTAGCATGCATATTTGCATTAAATAAAAAGTCAAATTCCCTTGTAAATATCACTTGTATATTACCACATTTTCCCTTATTTTTATCTATTTTTCACCAACTCAGAATCGAATAAAATCTGCTCTTAAGTGTATATATTAGTAACACTAATAAAGGAAAAATCTCAAAAAATATTAACTTGTAAAATTAACCAATAAAACCCTAACCTTGATTTGAGACTAAGAGCCTTAAAACATGAATGTATCTCTCATACAGTCTCCTCACTTTAGAATTAATGTATATTCAATTACCTTAAAAACAAGACCAAATTCAAAAGAATCGTAGTTCATATGTGAAACTTGGGTTTTGGGCCCCTCATTGAATATTGTACATATGTCCCTTTAAAATGTACTAAGCCTTCTCCCACTATAAGTAGGGTCGGCTACATGGATTCTTGCTCAAATCCATGTTGAAAGATTCGACTATTTTTTACGCTGGCCATCGACTACCTAACACAACCCCTGCAAGAGTGGGATTTGAACACTGGTCTTTTATGTGGTAGACACACTGCACACATATCCCTTTATTTTATTTATTTATATTTTTATTTTCTTAATTATTAAACTACAAAAATAGATTAAGTTGTAAAACTTATTTTATATTTTATTGGATTTTATTTTGATTTTTATCTTATTTAAAAACTACAAAAAATCAGTTAAAAATAAAAATACGGTATTTCATATCTATAGGATACCACCAAAAATACTTTTTGTACAGATGATTTCTTTTGGATTTTGATCCTTCACGAAAGTTGTAGATCTCGTCGAGAGGAGCAACTTTCATGCTGATCACTTTTTTTATTTGAACCCTTTTATTATTATTACTATTCTTAACATTTAATTTGTGATTTTTCTAGGAGCGACACGTGGTGGCTCCTGGATCCTCCATGTGTCACTCCATTTTATTTTATTTTCATAATTTTAATTAATATAATTAATTTATATTATTTATATTATTTATATATTATTTTAATTAAAATTTATTTATTTATCTATGTATTTACTTATTTATATTTATTATTATTATCAATTTAATTTTAAGTTTAATTTTTATTTTTATTTTTTACCCGCTACATGGCCACCCCTGCACGTGCCATGTGGCACCTCCCCCTATCTCTCCTCTCCCTTCCCCGCTCCGCCCAACCCGATCACTAATCGCCACCCTTCACGACGATGCGCCCCGTTCGCTTGCCCATATCCCCATATCGACTCCGTCCAACTTCTCCTCCTCTCTCTCGAATCTCCACAACTTCACCCAACCGCCTTCCCCGCCAAGCTTGCAACCACCCCGCGAGAGCTGCATTCATCCACCCTTGCATCACACAACTCACGCACCTCCTTCTCGATCTCCCATCTTCCCGTGACCTGCACGACCAACCACCTTTAAAAGGGGCTTGGTTACCTCCCATCGACCTGATCCACCAACATAGGATAGAGAGAGAGAGAGAGGGAGCCTCAACAACCTCCTAACCTCATAGGTGACAACGACGAGCATCCTATCGAGAGAGACGATGATGCTTCTTCACCCTTGGTGTGATATGTAAAAACCATCCACATTGCAGCAACTCCTCTAGAGAAGCTTAGCCTCTCAACTCATTCCGCCATAGTCGATTGAGGCGACGACCATCAGAGGGTGACCAACACTCCAAACCTTCGGCGAACCTCAGGTATAATCTCTTTCTCCCTTTCTTCCTCTTCCTTCTATTGCTCTTCTTTTCTTTTTATTCCTTTGTCCTGCCCAATTTCTTCCTCTTCCCAATCCAAATTAACCCATCTGTATCGACTTTCACCTCTCTCATCGTCGATCTCTGTAGGAGGTTGACCCATATCGCTCCCTTGCACCCATCCTCCCTTGCCCTTCGTTCGCTTGCTTTGACAACTGCACGAGTCCAAGAAGGTGCATCATCTCAGGCATCTCCTATATCAATCGATCGTGTGTCGACCGATCGACTCTCCTTCGGTACACCACCCTACTCCTCCATTCGAGCATGTCATCTCCTTGGCTGAGCGTGTGTCGCCAGATCTCTCGCATCCATCGACATCGACAATCAAGGGAATATCTTCTCCACCATCGGCAACTGAAGCCCCTACGCCACCAGCCACTGCTTGCCACATCTCCATCGTCGTGGACTTGATGCTCCTCATTGGAATTCCTGCCACATGTCCAGTCGTCCGACTATCCTTTACAGTTGCGCTCCAGCCACAGACCATCGCCCACTATCCATAGTCTCCAAAACTCCTTTACTCCGCCAACGACCTACAATCACCATCACATTAGGGCCCGGGCCTTGATCCGACGGTCCCGAGTCATCCACATTACACGGTCTGAACCTCACCGAGCCCACTAGCTCCGAGCGTCCTGAAGTAGCTGCCACCACCACGTGGAGGTTGGGCAAATAAAGAAGCATCTAGGCCTCCACCCGAATTTGTAGTGGCACGTGAGAGGCATGCAGGTGGGGGATGATTGCACACACACTCCAGGCCTTTTCTATATTTCACGCATAAGTCCTTCTTTCCAGGAGGCACGTGAGGCGCATGTAACCTCTTGGGAAAATTGCATTCGGGCCCCCAGAGTTTACGTGATTGCATATAGGTCCAGTCAGATATTTATTTTATTATCAATTTTATTTTACGTATTGCATTCGTAACCATGTGTTCTAGCTTTGTTTTGAGTCACATTTTCACATCAATTTTATTTCCAAAAATTGCATATTGTAGATTAACTAATTCTTTATCTAATGTGTATTTATTTGCAATTTTGTGAACATTGACTAATTTATTATAATTAATTTGGTGAAAACTTGCATAGTTTACCCATTTTATGCTTCTATATTGTGCCCAAAAATCACATCAATTGCGTGCATAGTTTTCTCTGAATAAATCATTTTGTGATTGGACTAATTAATTTTTAATAGATTGGAAACTTAACATTTTTAGGGTTAGAATTTTTCCTGGATAGATCATCATTAGATACATCTAGGATAATTTTAATTTCTGAAAATAATTAGGTTTGCTATTTATTAAAATTAATTTATAAAAAATCACATCTTCTACATTGTTTAATTCATTAAAAACTCATTTTGTTTCCAAAAATTACAGTAGCTTAACTCATCATGTTTAACATTCTGGCTAAGTTTCATAATTTTTGGACATTGTTTGAATGAAAATTATATTTTAGTCCCCAAACATTGCCAAAATTACATTTCATCCATTAATTGCATTTCAATATTACAAAAAATATTTCTCTGAAAACAAAAGTTCTAAATCATCTTGAAATTAACCTAAGGAGACAGTGTCCTCCCTGAGTTTGACCTTGGGCTTGACCAAAATAAAAATTTGACCACTCGCTTTTAATTGAATAATTAATTAAGTGGTCATTTTTGATAAATCTAGTAATTGCCCAACTACAACAATTCAACACTATTAACTAGGGTATTTTCAGGTTCTTCAGATGATGCCATTGCCGAGAAGGCACAACTTAGGTTGAGTTTTTGAAAATTTAGTTTTTAGGTTTTCCACCCCCGATTAATCTGACCCTCGGTTTTTCTTGTAATTATTATTCTATTTATTTTCTTGTATTTTTTCTTTCTTTCTTATTTTATTTTGGTTATTTTATTTTATTTTATTTTGTGCCTATCTCTTTAAGCTCTATCTTATTTTTTGTGTGAGGAACCCAACGCGACGGAGCGACCGTTTAGGTGGTCGAGCAACTCGAGAGAATTGGAGGCCGGCTTTTCTGGGAAATAAGCCGACTGAACGACACATAAATTATGATCGAGTCGAGTCGTGAGAGAGTGTATAGTCTAGGTTTTTATTTCCGGCAATTATTTCATTTTTGTAATTAATTGTAATAATTAGGTAATTTCACATTTTCAACGGATTTTGTTTGGGATCTTGCATGTGTAGATGGACACTTGGACATTATTCTTGCGGTGTGTCGGGACCTATTTCACTCCCCAATGAGGGTCGTGCTCGACTTGAGTGGCTCGTACGTTAGACACACATACACGACTTTTGGAACTTTTTTATAGGTTTTATTTGCTTGTGCTTGGAAAATCTAGGACCACACATTCTCTCTTTAATAATGTGCATCTTAGATAGTTCTAACTTAATCAAATTCACTTCACTTCTTCCTGCTAATTAAATCTATCTTTTAGGTGCGGTTTCATCATATGCATTTCATATAGTATAACATTTTTTAGAATATTGTATTGCATCCCGCATGTAGAGCGAAAGGATCATTGTAAGTGTTTTGAACTTGGCATGCATCATTGATTTTCCAATTGCATCGGCTTTTCTCGACTCTCTTACCCTTGGTTTTATAATTTAGGATAAAAGGAAATTGGGATTGGACGATAGGCATGTTGTGTTTGGTGGATTTAATTAAGTGATAGTCATACTTAAAATCAGGATTGTTAATAAAATTTGAACTAAAAATTGCATTAAAATTGAAATTGTTTTGAGAGCAACCCTGCCATTGGACACAAGTACATACCTCTATACAAGAGTAGGTGAAAAGCCTCCAATTCGGCCCTCTAATAATGCGGAATTAATACTTAGAGAACGTTGCAGCTGGGCTGAACTAGGTTTGTCAAAGACCATCTAATTAAGATATGCCAATAGAATCAGATGGTCGTAATTTTATTTTTACTTGGTAAGAAACCAAGGTCAAACTTAGGGACATGAGCCTCTCTCGTGATTATCCAGATTTTTATCTATTTATTAAGTGTTGAATTAAAGATCAATAGGTCAAACGATGCTAAATGACAAGACAATACAGCAAGCTGATATAAAACATGCATTTTTTTATTTATTTATCTATTTTTATCATGCAATTATATGCTATGAAATGCAACACCAAAAATGCCCAAATTCAGCAAAGATAATGAGCCGGTTAAACCCTAGTTAATTTCAGACTTGAAGCAGGAATTAACTTGTTGAATAAATTAGCAAGGTCAGATTTGCACCGCATAATAGACACTTAACTATTTAACATAACAAATAGAGATGACAGTGTCAAAACGGGAAACAAACTTTGCCATTAGAAAGTTCGACAAACAAGCTTTGAAATGGAATTGAAATCAAGTCAATTGGAGTTACGAAGCTCAAGATATGCATAAAAGAAGACAAGGGCATAACTGCAATAAAACATGAAAGATAACTAGCAAATAGGTCCCTGGGAAGGATCAAAATGTAAATAAAATAACCGTGAGGCCTTTCCTGTAAATATCCAAATGCACAGGGGTATTGTTGCAATTATTCAAACTAGCAAGGGTACGAGAGCAAAATGTCCCAGGAGCGCGTGGGAGGCGCGTCAGCTTTGGACCTATTTGCAACATGGAGAAGATGGTTGGGCCTTCCAGTAATTTTTCCACCCATCACGTGTTTTGGGCACGTGAGGACATGCTTGGTGTGAGGCTCAGGTATGATGTAGCTTCGTCTAAGGCTCTGAGAAGGCTCGGAGAGACTCGAAGCTCCGGGAAGGCTCGGCGTAGGCTCGGAGCTCCAAGCCTAATGGATCGGATACTGAGGCTCGGAGGTCTTCTGGCGTTGACGCATGGCTGATCATTAGCCATTCGATCACGGAGATCGGGTGGCTCCTTGATGAGGTGCTAGTTGGCGACGTGGGCTCTCCTGCGCCGTTGGATGTGCTCCGAAGAGGAGCATCCAACGACACCTGTATCTTCGTCCTCGGCTGCAGGCGACGGTGTTGTTAGAGCTCCGGCAACGAAGCCCAACCTCTGCCATTGTTGTTCTTACATTGTGGACCTCCCCGAATCTCTTTGAACGTTCGTCGAGGAAGATGAGAGCTCGGGGAAGACGCTCAACCTTCTGGATGAAGCTGTCGGAGCCCTGGTGACGGCAGCGTGATTGACGAAGTTTGCTCCGACGAGCTTCCGGCCATTGAAGGAGTTTCTCCTGCAAGTTAGTTCAAATCCTTCTGTTCGTGCAGGTGATTTAGGTTGCGTGTGTGCGGGTGTTATGGGGTTCCAATCGAGCGAATGGAAAGGGGAACTAGAGCTCCTTCACCTGAGAGGGCGGAGGAGGTGGTTCGGAGATGATTAGAGGCGGAGAAGGAAGAAGGGATGATCGGAATATAGCACGTGAAGGATGGGGGTGAGGTGAAGCTCGAGGTGTAATCAATGGAGATGGATATGAAGCGTAAAGAGCGAATAAAATAGGAGAATTAGAAAGAAAATACGGCTGGGAATTTAGAAGTTCTTACCTGAGATTAAGGCGGAGCGGGGCCTGGGCTGAGCATCGCGTAGATGCCCGGGGTCATCGCACGTCGAGGGCGGCTATTCCTCGGAGCTCGAGCGGGGCTGAGCCACCGCATCACCACTATGAACGGTGGCGGGTCTCATCGAGGGCGCATGTCATCGTCGCTCTATCCTAGCCCCCTCCCCCAGTCACAGGGAGGAGGAGGAGGAGGGCTGGGCCTTGCCCTTCGTGAAGGTGGACACCGAGAATCGGTGGAGGTGGCGGAGTATTTAAGGATTTGGTAGTTGAGGTTCTGATGATGGTGGTGGTGACTTTAGTGGGAGATGTGGAGTGCGCAGAAGAGAGACGTGGAATGAGGGAAGACCAGCGAAGATCGTGAATGATAGGAGAACATAATGGGACGATTAGCGAGAAAGGAGGTAGTCAGAGGAGATGGAGAAAATGGGAAGGGTGAGGTGGTTGTGCGAGCTGCGATCGTGGGAGAGAGGGAAGCTGGAGGTAGGTGACGATGTTGTGGCTGTTGGATCTGAAGATCCAATGGCGAAGGATCAAGCGTCAAAGAGCGGTCGTGATGGAGTCTGAGGCGACGCGATCAAAGGACGAGTGGCGTGCCATGTGTCGTGCTCTGGAGTGAGCGCTGGCGGACGGTGGTGATGACTTTACTAAAGGCGATCGAAGGATGGAGAATATGGGTGAAGTGAACGACTGAGATGGAGGTGATCGTGAGGTGCACAAAGCACCACGTGGCAGGTTCTGATCGCAGCGCTAGCGTACAATCCAGATTACATCTAGAGATCGATCGGAGGATCGAGGTCAGTCGTGGGTTTGGATGGTGAAGATTGGATGTGAGACGAGCCATCAGACGGTGGAGAAGATGACACGTGGCACAAGGGGGGGGGGAGAGGCGCTAGCAGATGGCTTGGATGAGATAAAGAGCTTGATCGGACGGCCCATATTAAATGCGGGATGGACGGAGGTGATCAAGGCTCCTAGACATGCATCCAACAATGGTGGGCGCAAGCGGTGTGGCGCGATGAGAGACGGCCACATGGCTCAACCAGAATGAGCCACGTGGCCCAATCAGGTTATTCAGAAAAGATGATGGGATATGAAGGAGCAAATGGCCGAGTTTGAGAAAACTCAAAACATGAAAGTTGTAGATCTTGATGAGACTACAAGTTTCATGTTGACCAAAAATGGAGATGAGGTCATCCAAAGCCACAAAATATTTTTTGAGGGTATTTTTAAGGCTAAAAATACCACGAATTTTAATTTTGACATTTTTTGTGGTTTTTAATTTATTCAAGACTTTGATAATTACAAGGCATTATCAGGTTTTTATTGACACACTTTTAAGCAAGGGGGTTAAAAAAGGAGAATTAAGATGATGAAATCGAGTTTCATCAGTGGGTGAGGATACAACCGCTAAGGATTAGAGCCCAAATCCCTGGACTTGTGCCCCAGGCACTTGGGCTGACTCTTGAGTCATGTTATTGATGCAAGCACTTGCCTCTGACCTTTAGAAAAAGTAGTCTTGCTTCAAGTTAGTGTGTTTCGCAAGCTTGAACACAAACTACCCTAGGAGACTGCACCCGTGTGTAATGAATGAAAAGATTGTTTGATCACCAATATTAAAATTTAAAACATAATGGGGCTGAACTTTTGCAGCCTTCACGGTATTCAGTTGGTGAATTTGGGGTTTGCTTTGTGTTTGTATTCAGGGGTGTACGTTCAAAGTCTGCACTCTTAGCGCCTTTCCTGTCACTCCTTGCTTCACATCGTGCTCTCGATTCAAACCTCTTGTCATAAAGAATGGTAGATTGGGGTGATTTTTGCTCAGACTTAGCAAGCATCTCATTGACCACTCCAAATCGACAGTCCTCGCGAGTTCAGGGACACTCTATCTCTGAACCCCCTCGGTTTCATGGAGACTCTTCCTATGAGATTAAGGTTAATAAGTCACTCTTCATTCTCGAGGGTGGTTAGACCCAGATCAACCCTCTCTTCTCTCATCCCATCGAGGAAGACTCTCACATCGATGCTCCTGCATTACCTTCTTACAAATCTATTGATTCAAATCCTTTATATTTTGAAGGTGAAGAGAACCAAGATAACAAGATGCCTCCTAAGAAGAACCCAAATGATGAGGGAGATAATGACCCATCGAAGGACATTCTAGCCAGATTTGCACAAGCTGAGTAGAGAGGTGATTACTCAAATAGGATCTTGTGAAGGATATGGTTAGATCCTCAAGCGCATCACGGAAGCATGAGTATCGTATCGAATACGACGAGGAGCGACTAGTCGGACTAGTTGCTTGGTGCAGCGGAATTTAAATGAATTTATTACGACGAAACCACATGATCCAAGAACACTTCTCAGATCGTCTCGTCTAAACCACAAACAAGTAATAGGATTACCTCTTGAAGCGTGGTTGCGATCAAGTCTCTAAACGAAGAGACCTCCTGTCTCAAGTCCGATCCGACGGAGGAGACGCTTGCGAGCGCGGGGATGAATCGCGTGCTTCTCGCAATCCATGTTGATGATCCAAGCGGCGGATCTCCTGATCTCGACATACGAGATCCGACGTCTTCTTCACGAGCGAGGTGCACCGAAGGAGACGGAGATCCACGAGCAGACGAACGGGCAGCATAACGACGATGCCGCGGCGATGGAGAACCTCTCCATGGCATCCATGGTGGACGGCCATGAGAGGGAGGGAGAGAGGGCTGACCTCTAGAAAGAAAGAGAGAGAGAGAGAGAGAGATGTGTTGTGTAAATTAGAGAGCATGGTGTGCCTCTCTATTTATAGGGTTTTGGGATCCATGGATCTCAATCCATGTGACATATAAAATCAATGGATGAGATTGATTTATGTCAATCCAATGACTAAGATTGTTGTTGGTAAAACCAACAAATTTAGATCAAAATATATTTGACAAAATCAAATACAAATTAATCCAAATCAAACCAATAAATAAGGAGAGAAGATACATGGAGATTTCATCTCCATGTACCTTCCAAAGTGGACGGCCACACATTCCTTATAGGAATGATGTGCCGCCCCCCTCTTTCCATGGAGAGAGCAATCTCATGGAAATCCATGAGATTGCATATCTCCTTGAAAATCTCCTCTATTTATTTCCAACAACTTTTGTTGGCTTTTTATTCTTCAAAAATAATTCACAATTATATTTGAGAATATTGCAATCTTGCCATAGAAAAATTGTGAATCAAATTCACAACCCAAAACAACATATAATTTACATTGTCAATTAATTACACAATGTGTATCCAATACACATAATAATTAATCAACACATGTAAATTATAATTAACTCTCTCTAATACATTATAAATCACATTTATAATATATTATGAATAATTGGATATTTCTATCCACATTATTCTTATCCATAACAATTAAATCATGTTTAATTATATTGGATAACTTATTCTCATGTACTCAAATAATATGAATCACATTCACATTATCTGCATCTTTGATAATCAAATCACATTTAATTATCTAAGATAACTCTCCTTATAATATGAATCAAATTCATATTATTCATGATAATTAAATCACATTTAATTATCCATTTTCTCAATGCTCGGATACATATATCAACAATAGAATTATCCATGAACTCTTTCAAGGATAATGCGCTTTCTCTGCGAATACTTGGAGATAAGGACAGGGCGATTGTATTGTTCCACGTATAGTGACATGGATATTGAGATCATATCTCAAATCCAGATCGCAGGCCTCCCATAGATGCTTGATTAAATCAAGACCGCAAATCTAATCTTCTCATTGCATCTGAATCATATTCAGATCAATGTCCAATAATTGGACTAAGATAAGATTACTTCTCTACTGAGAGGAGTCACTAAAATCCAGACCCGTTTCATCACTCCCTAGGAATGGAAGCGTCATGGTTATACAATCGTTTATGATCACATCACCCTCAGGTATTCCTAATACCTGTACACCCTGCATACTGGAAGACCCAGATTAAACCTGAAGTATTGGATCAACTTTATACTGTCTACTTCATGGTTTTATCAGTAAGTTTCTCATACGATCATTGGGAGTCGGTATTGATCATATACTTTCCAAAAGCATATATCATACCTAGGTCTTGATCATATACTTTCCAAAAGTATATATCAAACCAACAAATTCAGTCAAGCTTCCAAAGCGAGACGACCGTGCGCACGGAATTTGATTCTTCCCAACATCTCATGAGTGAGCTCATGTCTTCCGGTTCAGTAGTGAACCTGTATGATCCCTTTGAGAGATCGTATTACTCATATGCCCTTATATGCACACCAGCGCGCCGGTGTATAGACCTTGATTAGGCCATCAACCTATTGGTCTGCCAAATGTACATACTCAGACATATAGTAACACATCTGTCTCCGGTCAGAGGATGTGTGCCTATATCATGACAGCATATGATATAGGACTTTGGTTATCTCGATCTCGTTAAGTCAACTCTTTGACCTAACTAATCTGACACCTCCGAATCTCTATTCCTATGCAGAGGACCTGCATCAAGAAGTCGGTCAGATATCAGCCTAACTGAGAAAGGATTGCCATCTCCTACTCAGGCTGGAGATCATCTCTTAATAATCATTTGATGGTGCTTGATGAGTCCTCAATCTAACTCATTAGATATTCATCTAAGCACCAGCCTCTATGATTCAATAATTGAATCAACAGCTGTATGATCATTAAGATGGCCATGGTACATAACCCTAATTGCACTAAGGGACCTATTATGCAAACTATGTATTCTTTATTTCATATTAAGGAGTGAATTGCAATAACATTTATTGCATAATGGCTCGCCGTGGGCTCGCATGTCCAACAATCTCCCACTAGCCCAAAGAGCCATTAATGGGGTAATCATTTAAACCCACACTCATGTGACAATCATAGGCTATTTAGAAAATAGCTAGGTAAGCTGATCAGCCACTCCGTTCCCAAGAGACTACGCCATGTCCTTTTACGGCACTTGCATATCTCCTAGTAACAGTGCTCGCATCCAATGCGAATGTTGCATCTCATGCAACCGATACTCAATTTTGTTTGTTATAGTGTCCTTGACACTACATCTTATTAATTATCATAACCAGTATTCCCATAATCCTTATTAGAATACCTTCATTCCTGGAGATCTCTATCTCTTAAGGTATCTACAGTTAAGACCCTTATAGATCACTATCTACAAGGTCTTAAACCTTTGAAGATAAGACTTTGAGATCACTATCTCTAAGTTTCATCATCTTTGAAGATATTGTTATTACTGCAACCAAGTGTTTTATTTCCAGAGTAGGATTAGTAACAGTTTACTATTCCCACTGCATGGCAGACATATGGCATTTGTACACATCTAGCATACACTTCAGCTTCGCGTAACTGATGCACAAGTGCAAGCAGTTCTGGCTTTTACTTTCTCAACTCTTTGAGGTGCTATCCCTTTAGACAGGTCACTACCACATCTTAAGGGAAGGAAGCCTCTCTTGGAATTATTCCAGAAAATGGAATAAGTCCAAGGTGTACTACTAATGTGACAGTCCCAATACCCTCTTCTCTTTGCTTCTGAACGACTTCAGAATTAAGATCTAAGAGGTATCCTTGAAATCGTATCTCAAGGTATGGAACAACCAAATTATCAAACACTTATTATTTATTCTTATATCATTCTAAATGATTAGAATAATATCTGCATTAAGCATGATGAACACAATGGTACTCCCACTAAGCTTCACATGGTTCATCAAGATTTTATCTGAAATCACAACATTTATAATTTCATCAAATCTTATGTTCCAACTACAAGAAACTTATTGGAGTCCAAAGATGGAGTTCTTCAGCTAGCACACCTTGCTTTCCTCAACCATGAAGCCCTGGGGCTACTTCATATGAATATCCTCAGAGAGGTATTCATAGAGGAATGCAATCTTGACTCACACCATGAAGATGTCATAGACAAGTTGTGTAGCTATAGTTAGCAATATTCTGATGGGTTAAAGCAAGGTCACCGGAGAGCAAGTCTTATCGCAAGCGATGCCTTCTCTTCGGTGTGTAGCTCATGGCTACGAACCATGCTTTGAAGGTCTATACCTTCTCATCAGGTTCCCTCTTTTTCTTGAAGATCCATTTACACCTTAATGGGTCTGACCCATATAGGTGGATCCTCGAGGGTCCATATACAACACTTGTGATGAGCGTGAAATCCGCCTCTTTAATAAGTATATCTTAAGTCGTAGTATAGGAGGCGAATTTTGGTCGATCAAAAACCACAGTCTTTGAATGCTGTGGAATATTTATACTTGGTAAGTGTACCAAGGTCGAACACAGGGACACAGCTGCTTAATTATAGCTTTTGAATTTTGATTTCTGAAGTTCAATATGAATTAATTCAAATTTCAGGTCCATATGCAGTTTATGAAGCACTATGATATTTACAAGGTGATGCCAGGATGCATGCATTTTTTATTTGTTTTTATGCAGGTTAAAATGATGCATGGGCAAATAATGCAATGGAATATGCAGGATGAATCAAATGCTACCATTATACCCTAAAATATGAGCAACACAATATAGAATGAAGTTAGAGCCATTTTGAACACATCATTAAAAATCGGTCATGAAATCAAGCAAAACAAGCAGAGCTAGGTCCCATTTATCACATAAAAATTCACTTAATTTAAGACAGTATCAAATGAGACAAATAAGTATGCTAGATTGTAGAGGACAAAACAAGGATCAAAACGACACTAAAATCATGCAATTTGGACCTACGATGCTCAAGTTATGCTAAAAACAGTGCGAGGGCATAAATGTAATAAAAATGCAAGAAAAATAAAGGATAAATATTACAAATGGGTCCCTAGAAGGACCCATTTGTAAATACCAAAAGCCGCCTGGGGTCCTCTGTAATTTCTCCATAAGCGCGGGGACATTTGTGCAAATAACGAACACCGGCAGGGCCTCCCTGTAAATAACCCAGGCGCGTACGTGAGGCACGCACCTAGGGACTTTTATGCAATTTCCAAAATGTCCAGGGTCTGTCGTGTAAATTACCCAGGCCCTCACGCGCCATGCACGCGAGGGACTTAGGCTCGGGAGGACGCTCAGCTTCGGGTCCACGTGGCATGGTCTGGAAGTTCGGCATTAGGCTTGGAGGACCCGAGCCTATAGGTCTGGAAGTGGGCTCGGGTCCACCACGTGGCTTCTTCTTAGCCGCCCGATCCTGGAGATCGGACGGCACCTGTACTATCATCCTCCTCCGCGAGTCACCGGAGGAGGCAGGGCTCCGGTGGACTCGATGGAGCTCCGCCGTGCTCAGGCGGCCTGCCAGACGGTCGAGGAAGCTCCGTGAGGGCTGGGCGATGAAGCTCGGTCGGTGGTGTAGCTCCATAGTCATCTGGAAGGGCAAGGCGGAGGAGCGTAGTCGGAATGGAAGCTCGAGACCGGTGCGGGGTTGAGTTTTCCGTCCATTGAGTACTTGCAAGAGTTAGGCATCCCCGAGGCGAAGTGCAGGCGGTGCGTGAGTGAGATGCAGTGAAGGGGAGATGAGCGGAGGCCTTGGGGTGATCAGAGGTGGAGGCCATAGCTCCTCCTCCGGCGAGATGGAGGAGGAGGTGGGTCGGAGTGGTAGGGGGTTCTGGAGAAGGGAGGGGGATCGGCGAGGGTCGGGGTGATTGGGCGAAGGTGCTGAGCTGGTTGGATGGAGGTGAACGATGGAGGGGGTACTGTGATAATTAGGAGAAGTAGGGGGGTAGGGTACCTTGCCGGAGCAAGGTTCGATGGCGGGCGGAGCAGCTTGGGCTGAGGCTCCTTAGGAACCTCCGGTCATCGCCCATGAGGCCAGCTGCCTCCTCGGAGCTTGATTGGCGATTGAAGATCACCGGAGCACGGCGGAGGACCGCCGTGGGTCAACACCAGGAAAACTCCATCTTCACCTCGACGATCTGCCCCTCCGCTGTCACCGGAGGGGCGGAGGAGGCTAGGAGCTAACCCAAGAATTGGTGGACGAGGTTCAGTGGTGGCGGAGGAGGGTTTAAATAGGCGGAGGAGAACGATGGGTTCAGTGGTGGAGGGGCGTTTTGGAGCGAGGGTTTAATGGAGTGGGAGTGATGGAGAGGGGAATTGATGAAGGTGCGAGGATGGCGGAGGAGTGGGCTTCGTGTAGGTGGCGTTACGAGCAGGAGGAGCTGGCAGGTATGCCGGCCAAAAAAAGAAGGGGCCGGGGGTGTTGCAGGGAGTAACGGCCGGGGCTGGAGGAGGACGATGAGCCACGACCGTTGGATCGTGAGATCCAACGGCCCGGATGCGAGCGCGGGCGGATGGCTGCGATCAGATCATTAGATCTGATCGTACGGCTGGATGCGAGGCGGTGAAGAACGGTTTCGATTGGAAGATGGAGGGCATCCAACGGTGGTAGGTAAAGAGGCGACGTGGAGCATCGGCCACCGTAGGATGAAAGTGGAATCGTGCGGTTCTGGAGGAGTGGAGACGTGGCGCAAGGAAGAGCGTTGGATGAGGATGGGATCGAAGGGCTGTGGATCAGGCGCTAGTGAGCGGCTTAGATCAGATCTTGGAGATCAGATCGGGCGGCTGAGGGGAGATGCGGGATGAATGGTGAGGATGGGGGCTGGGATGGTGCGATCCAACGGCCCAGATTGGGCGCCAGGTGGCGGGAAGGAGAGCAGGCCACGTGGGCGGCCCAGAGGGCGCCACGTGGCCCAATCAGAATAATTCAAAAATAAAAACAAAGAAAAAAAAATGTAAAATAAATAGTTAGAGGTCGAATTTGGAAAAAGTCAAAACATGAAAGTTGTTCGTCTCGACGAGATCTACAACTTTCATGTTGGTCAAAAAGCCAAAAGAGGTCATCTGTACAAAAACTATTTTTGGGGGTATTTTTAAGGGGATAAAAACACCGATTTTGTGGTTTTGAGTTGTTTTTGTATTTTTTAGTCTTTTTAAGGGTCAGTGATTTATAGACAACTTATCTACCTAATTTTTAGGGGTTTTTGAGTGATAAAATAATTACAGAAAAATAAGGGCAATTTAATACACAATAATTAAGGTTAAATATAGACAATATAGTACATGATAAAAATAGAGAATTAGAGGATAATTTTATTGGCTTGTTTAAGCAGGGATTTTAATAAGGAGTTTTTAGCATGATGAATACGAGATTCATCATACCCCTATACTTAAACCATGCTCGTCCTCGAGCATCTAAAGAATGAAGGAGTCGGATTAATTCCTGACAGTGCGTGTGAAAAATTCAAGGCTTGATCTTTCGAAGACCCTTGACCTGAGTGATCCTAAAATTCTGGGTTTATCCAAGCCTTAGTCAGAAGGAATCCAACTTCTCTGATTATCAGACTCTCTTTTTGTACATATAATATAAGGATATGACATTTAGTGTACTGCATTTCATGAGAGCCGAGTCGATGCATCACCCAAAGTTCCAGTCCCAAAGATTCTCCTCTAGACCTAATCCTCAATACTAGGGAATAAGTATGTTCTTGCTCCAGTCCACCGTCTCATTAGTTTGTCAGACTTTGAAATGTAGATGGACGGCCAGATGATGGAGGGACATGGGATTGTGTCTATTTTTCTCACCCTCACATTGGAACAAGGGGCCTCTCGAGTGCCTTTTACTCAACACATGTAAATTATTAATTTGTTGATCAATGTGTCCGTCAAGAGAGTTGGAGTCGTCTGCACTTGTTTTTCTGGGAATACACCGGGGTGTGTCTTTTCTGAGTATCTAAGATACCTTCGACACCCAGACTTGTATCGCTTACGATGCAGGGCCCTTTTTGTGGTGTCAGCCCGACTCCTTAGTCCTAATTAGCGTTTGGTCCAAGTGGACACTTGAAAATGTTTGGGAGCGCTCGCCATTGGTGGAAGCTCATTTGGAATTTTTGACTTTGGATTTAGAGCTTTTCTTTGACATTTCATTTCTTTTGTTGGCTAGCTCCACTGCTTTTACCAAGAGATTGGCGCACACTGATCAACAAGTTTCTTTAAGTTTCATCACACCCTGGCACTTTTAGGTAAATATCAAGAGATAGCATATGAATCTTGTTCACATACTGGCTAGGGTTTTGCTGACACTCAGGTTTTCTGAAGCCTTCATTAACTTTATCCCATCCTCGAATATCCTTAGATCAGGTCTAAACTTAAATCCATGGTCCTAGTTCCTCAAGTGATATCTCATCTCAGCTCATCAATCATGCAGTTGTGGAAGTGACTGTGCTGATCATATTTTCTTGAAAGTAGAGATTAAGAGTGCAATATAGCACTCAAATCTTTCAAACCAGAGAAGTGTGGATATTTAAGTCATGAAAACCCTAATGACTAAGGTATGTTAACTCAGACTCTCTAGATCCCAGAGATCCAGTGTCCTCAAATTCCTCAAGCCTTGCGTGAGTGTGAATGTGTCAGGAAAACACCAACTCCATGGGTTAGTGATTTTTTATGTGATTTTTATCTTTTGCACATTTTTATGGGTTTTAATTTTATACTTTTTTAAAAAAAAAACAGGAATATTCACAAAAATTAAACCCTCAAATTTTAATTTTTACAGGATTTTACTCAGTTCACTAGTTTACCAAAACCCAGCCCGAAAAATAAAATTTAAAAAGTTTTAAAAACGTGAGCTAAGGCTAAAGTAATAAACAATAATAAACGGTATACCCCCCTATACTTAAAATTTGCTATGTCCTCATAGCACAAGTGCCATGAAGCCAAGGCTCGGTTCAAGTACAGGGAGATATAGCGGAACTGAGGAGGAGAGTCCCCCTATACTTAGGCCAAAATTGGCCTAAG
This sequence comes from Ottelia alismoides, assembly GCA_037367405.1. Classification (NCBI taxonomy): domain Eukaryota; kingdom Viridiplantae; phylum Streptophyta; class Magnoliopsida; order Alismatales; family Hydrocharitaceae; genus Ottelia; species Ottelia alismoides. Next base: position 666,504 of record JAZKJV010007606.1, on the reverse strand, counting down.
TACAAGAAGACAGGATGAGGGATGGAAGAGCAGGCATGTCCCCCCTATACTTGGGCTACAAATAGCCTAAGTAAGGTCTGCGTTAGGGGGGTGTTTTATGATACAAGGGAGAGGGGGAGGGGGTTCGTGAAGAATAGATATACACACACACAGAGAGAGAGAGATAGAGAGAGAGAGGTATACAGGGGGGCAGGTGAGGGTGAATATGTGCGGTGTAAGTGTGTGTGAGGGGGGGAAGAATTTTTTTTTTGTGTACAAAATGCAATACTGAAAATAAATATGCAGATGCAAGTTTTTTTTTTGTGTACAATATGCAATGCAAGTTGACTGATAAAAATCCTCGCATTTCTTCACGGCTTCTTTTACGGCCTCTTCAGCGGAAGCTCCCGACTTCGCGCCTCCATGATGATCAAGCGTCCCTGATTTTCATGGGCCCTGCCACAAAAGAAAAAAGTTAGAAACTCAAAGAAATTAAATCAGCAAGAAATGATGCATGAAATGAGGACCTAAAAATTATTGAATTAATTAAAAAAAATCAAAATTCAAAAATTAAACAGAGCCGTATCCCCGGCAACGGCGCCATTTGATGAACGCGAAATTCGCCTCTGTAATAGATGTAAATAACGCTGTAGCACAGGAGGCGAATTTTGTTCAGCAAAAACCACAGTCTTTGAATGCTGTGGAATATTTATACTTGGTAAGTGTACCAAGGTCGAACACAGGGACACAGCTGCTTAATTATAGCTTTTGAATTTTGATTTCTGAAGTTCAATATGAATTAATTCAAATTTCAGGTCCATATGCAGTTTATGAAGCACTATGATATTTACAAGGTGATGCCAGGATGCATGCATTTTTTATTTGTTTTTATGCAGGTTAAAATGATGCATGGGCAAATAATGCAATGGAATATGCAGGATGAATCAAATGCTACCATTATACCCTAAAATATGAGCAACACAATATAGAATGAAGTTAGAGCCATTTTGAACACATCATTAAAAATCGGTCATGAAATCAAGCAAAACAAGCAGAGCTAGGTCCCATTTATCACATAAAAATTCACTTAATTTAAGACAGTATCAAATGAGACAAATAAGTATGCTAGATTGTAGAGGACAAAACAAGGATCAAAACGACACTAAAATCATGCAATTTGGACCTACGATGCTCAAGTTATGCTAAAAACAGTGCGAGGGCATAAATGTAATAAAAATGCAAGAAAAATAAAGGATAAATATTACAAATGGGTCCCTGGAAGGACCCATTTGTAAATACCAAAAGCCGCCTGGGGTCCTCTGTAATTTCTCCATAAGCGCGGGGACATTTGTGCAAATAACGAAACCCAGCAGGGCCTCCCTGTAAATAACCCAGGCGCGCACGTGAGGCACGCGCCTGGGGACTTTTATGCAATTTCCAAAATGTCCAGGGTCTGTCGTGTAAATTACCCAGGCCCTCACGCGCCATGCACGCGAGGGACTTAGGCTCGGGAGGACGCTCAGCTTCGGGTCCACGTGGCATGGTCTGGAAGTTCGGCATTAGGCTTGGAGGACCCGAGCCTATAGGTCTGGAAGTGGGCTCGGGTCCACCACGTGGCTTCTTCTTAGCCGCCCGATCCTGGAGATCGGACGGCACCTGTACTATCATCCTCCTCCGCGAGTCACCGGAGGAGGCGGGGCTCCGGTGGACTCGATGGAGCTCCGTCGTGCTCAGGCGGCCTGCCAGACGGTCGAGGAAGCTCTGTGAGGGCTGGGCGATGAAGCTCGGTCGGTGGTGTAGCTCCATAGTCATCTGGAAGGGCAAGGCGGAGGAGCGTAGTCGGAATGGAAGCTCGAGACCGGTGCGGGGTTGCGTTTTCCGTCCATTGAGTACCTGCAAGAGTTAGGCATCCCCGAGGCGAAGTGCAGGCGGTGCGTGAGTGAGATGCAGTGAAGGGGAGATGAGCGGAGGCCTTGGGGTGATCAGAGGTGGAGGCCATAGCTCCTCCTCCGGCGAGATGGAGGAGGAGGTGGGTCGGAGTGGTAGGGGGTTCTGGAGAAGGGAGGGGGATCGGCGAGGGTCGGGGTGATTGGGCGAAGGTGCTGAGCTGGTCGGATGGAGGTGAACGATGGAGGGGGTACTGTGATAATTAGGAGAAGTAGGGGGGTAGGGTACCTTGCCGGAGCAAGGTTCGATGGCGGGCGGAGCAGCTTGGGTTGAGGCTCCTTAGGAACCTCCGGTCATCGCCCACGAGGCCAGCTGCCTCCTCGGAGCTTGATTGGCGATTGAAGATCACCGGAGCACGGCGGAGGACCGCCGTGGGTCAACACCAGGAAAACTCCATCTTCACCTCGACGATCTGCCCCTCCGCTGTCACCGGAGGGGCGGAGGAGGCTAGGAGCTAACCCAAGAATTGGTGGACGAGGTTCAGTGGTGGCGGAGGAGGGTTTAAATAGGCGGAGGAGAACGATGGGTTCAGTGGTGGAGGGGCGTTTTGGAGCGAGGGTTTAATGGAGTGGGAGTGATGGAGAGGGGAATTGATGAAGGCGCGAGGATGGCGGAGGAGCGGGCTTCGTGTAGGTGGCGTTACGAGCAGGAGGAGCTGGCAGGTATGCCGGCTAAAAAAAGAAGGGGCCGGGGGTGTTGCAGGGAGTAACGGCCGGGGCTGGAGGAGGACGATGAGCCACGACCGTTGGATCGTGAGATCCAACGGCCCGGATGCGAGCGCGGGCGGATGGCTGCGATCAGATCATTAGATCTGATCGTACGGCTGGATGCGAGGCGGTGAAGAACGGTTTCGATTGGAAGATGGAGGGCATCCAACGGTGGTAGGTAAAGAGGCGACGTGGAGCGTCGGCCACCGTAGGATGTAAGTGGAATCGTGCGGTTCTGGAGGAGTGGAGACGTGGCGCAAGGAAGAGCGTTGGATGAGGATGGGATCGAAGGGCTGTGGATCAGGCGCTAGTGAGCGGCTTAGATCAGATCTTGGAGATCAGATCGGGCGGCTGAGGGGAGATGCGAGATGAACGGTGAGGATGGGGGCTGGGATGGTGCGATCCAACGGCCCAGATTGGGCGCCAGGTGGCGGGAAGGAGAGCGGGCCACGTGGGCGGCCCAGAGGGCGCCACGTGGCCCAATCAGAATAATTCAAAAATAAAAACAAAGAAAAAAATGTAAAAGAAATAGTTAGAGGCCGAATTTGGAAAAAGTCAAAACATGAAAGTTGTTCGTCTCGACGAGATCTACAACTTTCATGTTGGTCAAAAAGCCAAAAGAGGTCATCTGTACAAAAACTATTTTTGGGGGTATTTTTAAGGGGATAAAAACACCGATTTTGTGGTTTTGAGTTGTTTTTGTATTTTTTAGTCTTTTTAAGGGTCAGTGATTTATAGACAACTTATCTACCTAATTTTTAGGGGTTTTTGAGTGATAAAATAATTACAGAAAAATAAGGGCAATTTAATACACAATAATTAAGGTTAAATATAGACAATATAGTACATGATAAAAATAGAGAATTAGAGGATAATTTTATTGGCTTGTTTAAGCAGGGATTTTAATAAGGAGTTTTTAGCATGATGAATACGAGATTCATCAACTTGTATATGAAGTCTACATTAGACTTTTATTGCTAACATCCATCTTTCCATGTCATGATCCTCAGGAGCTTCATCACATGAAGTCCGATCATTTTCAGATATAACTGACGCATGGAATCCATCCTCAAACTTATTTGAAGTGGTATTAATGTTTCATCTTTAATTATTTATTTTAGTTTCCGATTTTAGGAGTCTCATTATCTTTTCAAGATTAAATGAGTTCCTTTACTTCATTTTCAACTTGATTCTTAAGAGAGTCGTCCTATAAGAATCATATTCTCAAAGATGAGATTTTTTTTAAGAATCTCAAGGTCATAAAGTAGGTATCCAATACCATCCTTTATTTTCCTAATGAAGTGGCACTCTTTGGTGCTAGACTCCAGAGCTTGGAACCTTATTAAATATATATAATGTAGTCTCTACCACATATACATATACCTGGAAACTAAGAGATAATTATGCTAAGATTAATCATTGATCAAATCATGTCACACATGATTAATTGCATCTCCTTACAACTCTATTGAGTTAAGGTTCATTAGGATGGGTGAGATAGAAATGATATTCATATCTCTATAAGGTATTCCTTGAATTCATCTAATAGGTGCAAGCTACCTTGGTTAGATCAAATTCATTTCATCTTCCTTCAAACTTTGGTTCTAAACCAAAATTGTGAAATCTTTGAACATTTCAAAGTTTTCTAAGGTGAAGAGAAGAAATTTTCATATCATACATAATCATCAATAGATATCACATATCCATAATGTTTACTATGATATAGATGATTCTCATACATCAATATGTATGAGATCCTGAATACCTTGACATCTTACATCTTTCCCAAAGAAAGGTGTATTGGACATTTTTCTTTGAATACAATATTCACAAGTATGTGAGATTAGACAATCTAAAGTTTCATCTCTTATCAGTCTATTGATCACATCAACAAGCAAATATCCAAAACATGATGCCAGATCATTATCAAATGATCTTTATCCTCCTATTGATCTTTAAAGGTTTAATTTTCAGTATTAGAAATCTTAATGAACCATTCATTAATTTTCTAACTTAGTAGAGTCCACTAGATATAAGATTACTATCTGAAATATCTCCATCATAACTCTTTATGATAGGTCTATTCCAGATTTCATGTTTATTCCCAACATTTAGAAATAAACAATGAGTGTATTCTAATATCTAGGTCACAGAGACATTCTCTAAGATTAAGGGCTCCCACTGAAAATATGAAGTCTATTGATCTCATGGAAATTGTTGCAACATTTACATCACTTTCAACATGGATGACCAATAAACCTTAAGATCAAATTTCTAATACATATGCAACCAATTGCAAGTGTGATTAGAAGGTTGAGATACAATTATTAGACTTTATATTATCAAATAAGTAAGTCAATTTCAATGATTATATGTAGATTTTTCTGATGTACTATCCGATTCCTTTTCTAAGGATTCTAGATAGATTTGATAGTCATACTATCAACACATCAACTTATTGCAGTATTGGCATTCATCCAACTCTTTGGATGGAAGCAACAGAAGTACAATCAACTCTTTGACTATACTTCTTACTTGAGTTCAACCCATGCTTCCACTGCGCTCCCTTTATCTCTAAGCAACCATTGCCCAAGACTAAAGGATCTCTTATCTTAAAATCAAAAATTTCAATATAAGAGTATTTCAACACTTATACATGCTTCATTAAATTCATACAATACGAATATCATGAAGCTTCATGAATGACTAGAGTAAATATAGTAGAATGATGACACTCATCACCTACATCCATCCAAACTCTTAAAGCATAGGTTCAGGTAGGTACTCAAACAATTTGAATACATCATCTCTTATAGAGCCACCATTCTGCATGATGTAGAGAACCACATCACTCATGATTAAAGGTCGAGAGCACATATGTATGCCAGAACATCTTCTTAGAATTTTATAAGGATTATTAGATAATTACGATCATTATCGACATATCACTTCAAAAGTACATTCGATAAGATCAAGACTTATAGAGACATAGAAACCCAAGGGTTTCAGTCCTATTGTCTTATTTAATCATCATTCCTCATTATTATGAGGAAACTTGCACATTGCAACCACATACATTATGTGTCCAACTGCAAGTACAATATCGGGATCATGAGTCCAATCCATGATATTTTACTGGTTATTAATGAGTATAACATTGAGTGGGTTTAATGAAGGATTATCTGAAATAAGTAATTTGCATAAGGGTATATATTTATATATATACATGTTTTACTTTGAATTAGGAATTTTATATCAAAGTTGTCTTGCCATGTCAACAATGAAAGTTTATTCCCTTAATCACTTTCAATGTAAGAGATATACTTACCATTATATCTCAAGCAAGATCTGGGATCTCCATCCTTATCTTTGTTGCATCCCAATAATATGAGAACCTACAACTCGGATAAAAAGAAGCGGGAACACATTCCGCCTTGCAAGTCCAACTTGCATCTCCCAATTCGGTCTTTAATACCCGGGCCAACCACCCCTAAGGTGATGTTGACCCGTCATTAATTGAACCAACCGTCAACAGGAATACAACTCGCTATGCGCAATCCAATATCGCCCTAATAATATGAGGACCCGATATTGGGGTCACTACGCATACGTCCTTACTCTTTCGAGAAGCGACGAGCCCGATCCAAATGGATCATATGCAGGAGCTGTCACTTCGGACAGGCGTCTCCCACATATAATATCTGGCGACGAAACCCTTCGCCTTGACGGGAGACCATGGATGTCACTTATGTGATCCTCCATATCTTATTCAAATTAAATTAATTTCTATGAATCACATTCATATAATTAATTCTTCCAAGGGAATTATCAACTCTAATCATATTAGAGTATTTTTATTGGACATAATTAACTTAATCATATTAAATTAATTATCAATCCAATTCAATCAATCAAACTTGATTGTCTTACTTGAATATATATGGTATTATTCTCAAAGTACGTATTATTTCGTATTTTAATAATTAGAAAAATATATCTTAATCCCTCGGACATTATCCCGGCCCTACCCGCTGTCATGGTCAGTACCGACGGGAGTGGGACGGACCGCATACGTTGCAACCCGCTACCCCAGCGATCCCCGACTAGACACCATATCTACCTCGGGAAAGGATAATGCCAAATTGATTAATTTGTACTTGAGATGATCATCGGTTCTTCAACCGAAATTATACCATATAGTAATCAAAACAATTTTGATTATAAGGAAATTTGCTAGACAAATTCCCAATCCTATTCAAGCAAGGAGTTTGATGATTGTGTTTCCAATTATGATCTAGATCACATCTAATCAATTAATTGGTTGAGGCCAAGTCAGTTAAGGAAATAATCATATTCCAATATTTCTCAAATATTTTCCATAATTATTTTTCGAAATTAACAATTAAATTCATTAATTGATAATCACATGGTTCTTGATTAGGAAAGTAATTTCAGCAGTGACCCCTACTTACTAAAATTAGCATATCTCAATCAATTTAAATCAAAATTAAGCAAAGTCAATTTCTAAAGTTTGCTAATTTGATTTAGGACAGAAATCAAGTGATGTTTCACGCATTTAGAGGCAAGTCTAAACAGTAATTAACATTTTAATCACGTTCAGATTTACAGTTCCCGCAACAGTGCATACATGTTCATTAAAATGACCATATCTAGAGCATACGAAATCCGATTTACGCAAACTCAGATCCTATAGTTTCCTTATTTAATGGGGAACAAAATTCAAGTGCTATTCTTATGTTTAAACAATTTAAACAGGGTCGAAAAAATACACTAAACAGATCTGCGAAATCAAATGCGATAAAAAATTTCGCGACCTTAACGAACCCAAGTCATCCTCGGTTAGCGAATCATATTCGAAATCGTCAACCTGGCTCTGATACCACTTGAAGGATATGGTTAGATCCTCAAGCGCATCACGGAAGCGTGAGTATCGTATCGAATACGACGAGGAGCGACTAGTCGGACTAGTTGCTTGGTGCAGCGGAATTTAAATGAATTTATTACGACGAAACCACATGATCCAAGAACACTTCTCAGATCGTCTCGTCTAAACCACAAACAAGTAATAGGATTACCTCATGAAGCGTGGTTGCGATCAAGTCTCTAAACGAAGAGACCTCCTGTCTCAAGTCCGATCCGACGGAGGAGACGCTTGCGAGCACGGGGATGAATCGCGTGCTTCTCGCAATCCATGTTGATGATCCAAGCGGCGGATCTCCTGATCTCGACATACGAGATCCGACGTCTTCTTCACGAGCGAGGTGCACCGAAGGAGACGGAGGTCCACGAGCAGACGAACGGGCAGCATAACGACGATGCCGCGGCGATGGAGAACCTCTCCATGGCATCCATGGTGGACAGCCATGAGAGGGAGGGAGAGAGGGCTGACCTCTAGAAAGAAAGAGAGATAGAGAGAGATGTGTTGTGTAAATTAGAGAGCATGGTGTGCCTCTCTATTTATAGGGTTTTGGGATCCATGGATCTCAATCCATGTGACATATAAAATCAATGGATGAGATTGATTTATGTCAATCCAATGCCTAAGATTGTTGTTGGTAAAACCAACAAATTTAGATCAAAATATATTTGACAAAATCAAATATAAATTAATCCAAATCAAACCAATAAATAAGGAGAGAAGATACATGGAGATTTCATCTCCATGTACCTTCCAAAGTGGACGGCCACGCATTCCTTATAGGAATGATGTGCCGCCCCCCTCTTTCCATGGAGAGAGCAATCTCATGGAAATCCATGAGATTGCATATCTCCTTGAAAATCTCCTCTATTTATTTCCAACAACTTTTGTTGGCTTTTTATTCTTCAAAAATAATTCACAATTATATTTGAGAATATTGCAATCTTGCCATAGAAAAATTGTGAATCAAATTCACAACCCAAAACAACATATAATTTACATTGTCAATTAATTACACAATGTGTATCCAATACACATAATAATTAATCAACACATGTAAATTATAATTAACTCTCTCTAATACATTATAAATCACATTTATAATATATTATGAATAATTGGATATTTCTATCCACATTATTCTTATCCATAACAATTAAATCATATTTAATTATATTGGATAACTTATTCTCATGTACTCAAATAATATGAATCACATTCACATTATCTACATCTTTGATAATCAAATCACATTTAATTATCTAAGATAACTCTCCTTATAATATGAATCAAATTCATATTATTCATGATAATTAAATCACATTTAATTATCCATTTTCTCAATGCTCGGATACATATATCAACAATAGAATTATCCATGAACTCTTTCAAGGATAATGCGCTTTCTCCGCGAATACTTGGAGATAAGGACAGGGCGATTGTATTGTTCCACGTATAGTGACATGGATATTGAGATCATATCTCAAATCCAGATCGCGGGCCTCCCATAGATGCTTGATTAAATCAAGACCACAAATCTAATCTTCTCATTGCATCTGAATCATATTCAGATCAATGTCCAATAATTGGACTAAGATAAGATTACTTCTCTACTGAGATGAGTCACTAAAATCCAGACCCGTTTCATCACTCCCTAGGAATGGAAGCGTCATGGTTATACAATCGTTTATGATCACATCACCCTCAGGTATTCCTAATACCTGTACACCCTGCATACTGGAAGACCCAGATTAAACCCGAAGTATTGGATCAACTTTATACTGTCTACTTCATGGTTTTATCAGTAAGTTTCTCATTCGATCATTGGGAGTCGGTATTGATCATATACTTTCCAAAAGCATATATCATACCTAGGTCTTGATCATATACTTTCCAAAAGTATATATCAAACCAACAAATTCAGTCAAGCTTCCAAAGCGAGATGACCGTGCGCACGGAATTTGATTCTTCCCAACATCTCATGAGTGAGCTCATGTCTTCCGGTTCAGTAGTGAACCTGTATGATCCCTTTGAGAGATCGTATTACTCATATGCCCTTATATGCACACCAGCGCGTCGGTGTATAGACCTTGATTAGGCCATCAACCTATTGGTCTGCCAAATGTACATACTCAGACATATAGTAACACATCTGTCTCCGGTCAGAGGATGTGTGCCTATATCATGACAGCATATGATATAGGACTTTGGTTATCTCGATCTCGTTAAGTCAACTCTTTGACCTAACTAATCTGACACCTCCGAATCTCTATTCCTATGCAGAGGACCTGCATCAAGAAGTCGGTCAGATATCAACCTAACTGAGAAAGGATTGCCATCTCCTACTCAGGCTGGAGATCATCTCTTAATAATCATTTGATGGTGCTTGATGAGTCCTCAATCTAACTCATTAGATATTCATCTAAGCACCAGCCTCTATGATTCAATAATTGAATCAACAGCTGTATGATCATTAAGATGGCCATGGTACATAACCCTAATTGCACTAAGGGACCTATTATGCAAACTATGTATTCTTTATTTCAGATTAAGGAGTGAATTGCAATAACATTTATTGCATAATGGCTCGCCGTGGGCTCGCATGTCCAACATCTTGGTCAGTTGAGGGATGAGTAAGGATCGATGAGAGATGCCTACAATCCCAGTGTCGCACAGAATGAGAATTAGCTTCGGCCGGTCGTACCACCAACTGTAGGAGAATTAAAGCATCACTTCTTGACACTCCTGCTAAAATTCCATGGCAATAGAGGAAGCATACATGTTCCTGCAAGAGTTTGAAATGGTATGTGACAATCTAGGATGACCTGGTGTATCTCATGATTACATATGTCTTAGATCCTTCCCCTTTGTTGTAGCAGACAAAGCCGCCTATTGGCTACAAAATTTGGGGAGGTTAGTCATCACGTGGGCTGCATTGAAGGACATGTTCCTTAAGAAGCTCTACCCGTTTAGTAGGACTAATCATAAGAGGTTCCTGATATCGAGTTTCATGCAGATGTCCCATGGGCCTTTCCACGAGGCATGGGAGAGATTCAAGGACCTGATTCATAAGTGCCCAGGTCATGATATTGACTGACCAATCCTGGTCCAGAACCTGTACAATGGTCTGACTCCTAAGGTTCAAGGATTATTGAATGCTGTCTGTGGAGGCATCTATCTGAATAGAGGAGCCAACGTTGTTTGGATGATTTTAGAGCATATGACAGAAATCAGCCATACTAGATCATCTAGCAGGGCTTGCGACAAGCCACCTCCCTCTCGTTTACATCAGGAGGTGGGAAGAACAACTGTTGTCGATCTGGCAAATGACCTACTCCCCAACATGGGGATTAGTAGTGATAAATTAACCAAGGTTGACCATATCAAAAGAAGGTGAGCGAGATACACAAGCTCGCCGAGTGGGAGAACCTCGCTAAACTTCCAAAGCAGATGGTGGAGCTAGCTGATAGGGTATGTAAGATTAAGATACATGCCCCGTCTGCATCCCCTACTCCTATCTATTGAGTGCACCACATTCCGGAGGAACCCGTGCATGGGCCTCACGACATGTGGACTAAGGGTCAGCCTGAGATTCACAAGAGATTCCAATCAAATATAATCGGATCAGGTATAGTCTAATATGAACTGGCGATCATCAATTATATGGCATAAGGCAGAAAAACAAGTCTTTTTTGCTGGGCCTGTATCATGGGTTCGCTAGGATTTTGAGTGGTTGGAACTTCTAGTTATCTTGGTAGAAATCTGAGATCTGTATTCCTCAATCTTCCCTAAGGCAGGACCATGGAGCCTCATCCTCAGGTGCCTTTGACCTTTAGAGGATCCTTGATGAGCTCAAACTCATCTGTAATGAGCAGCATGATCATATAGCCGTCATCAACAGGATTTCATGTTGGCGAGATGAGTTCACCACCCCTAGGACCTCCATCCCAGCATAGGTTCAGGTTAACCCCAACAACCTAAACAAAGGACAGAATTGCCAGAAGGACCGGGTATATTATTTCGATTTCTTAGAATCAAAGCATGAGATTCTACTGCATTTTGTTCACCACCTTACTCTCAGGGGCGGTAGGACCGTGCAGACCCTTGATCTCGCACGATGGAGTGGAGATGAGGATATCGATGAGCCAATCCCTATGGAGAGCTCAGAGGAGGAGGATCGTCACCAACATCACCACCAACACCACCTTCAGGATCACCAAGAAGATTTGAATCCCCAAAAATCCAAAAAAAAACAAAAAACCAAGAAAATCCAAAAAGAAGAATAAAGAAACATCAAGCATGACAGTGAGCAGTGGATCTTCAGGATATGAGAAGACCACCTTAGATGCAGCACCGACAGCTCTTCCAGCTCCAGTTGCAGTTCCATTTCATGCATGTCAGTCGAGTCATGTACATAATCCAAGTCCTAGTCAGAGTCATGTACATCTAAATTTTCAGTCCAATAAGAACTCAGATGTTGATGTTTCTGTTTCACATCGTGATCCCCCAATAATCCCTTTCCCTTAGGCCTTGTCTAAGTGAAAGAAGAAAAATTCTCAAAGAAAATGATCTTGATATTTTGGAGATGGAAATGATGTAAAGAGATAATGTTAAAGTTGAGATCTCTTTCCTCCAACTAGTGGATATGGTTCCTGCATTCAAGAAGTACCTAAAGGTGAGATGAACATCTTTTAGGGCTAGAAGAAAAAAGAACACTCGAACAATCAAACATGTGTTTTCCAGAGCCACTACATGTGCGATACACAATGAGATTCTGAAAGAAGAAAGATCTAGGAGCACACTTTGTCACCAGTCAAATAGCTGACGTATCCTTTGCTCATACTCTACTCGATAACGGATCCCTAATCAATCTGTTGTCATATTCTCTCCTAGATCATCTAGGTTTAGGCCCTCTTAGGAGATCGAGAGCACTCCTACAGTTCACAGACCGATCTATTAAGAGGCTTAAGGAAATGTCGAGGGACGATATCCTTGACATCAAGGGGAAGCAGTACAAGGTGGACTTCACGGTCCTGGATATGGTTGTTCCCAAATATGGCAAGATTCCCAGATTATCCTTGGACAACCTTTTCTAGGGACAGCTAGAGCCATATTTGATTATACTTTGGGAAAGATATGCTTTCATGCACACGATGAAAGCATAGAGTTAGAGAAGCAACATATGAAATGGAAAAGACCTAATTCGTAGAGTAGTACCGAGTATCTCTCATCGAAAGCCGAGTGCTACAGAGTTTACACAGTTGATCATTGACAGCAGCAGTCAGCTTGGGTTGACGAGTCCCTCTCACTAGGAGAGGACAATATACAAAAGGCAGTTTGACAGATCCTAAAGAATCTGACCATACCCACATGAGATTTTTCTGATGCATCTCCCTACATCCTCGATGACTCAGAAGTTGACTTAGGCTTGTCAGACTTGTTCCCTTCAGGTCAATCAGAGGATGATGATGACGATCTGGACACGGTTGTTACTGATATATCTGATACCTTTTGTCATCCGATTCCTAAGTAGAATCAGTTGGTGGCTACTATCACAGAAGATCCATCCATATCCACCATCGAGCAAGATTCAGAGACAGTTGAGTCAGATCTACCCGATGATCATACCATTCCCGATCTCAAACCCCTACCCCCACCTTGAAAAATGCCCACCTTACGGGTCCACCACATAAGTTCCCCATCATTGTCAGTGCCAGCTTGACCAGTGCTAGAGATTCTTGAACAGGATCGCAAGGCCATAGGCTGGAGTGCGTCCGATCTTCGCGGGATAAACCTCGCTCTGTGATTACACCATATTTAGCTCGAGGAAGGTGCTAGACCCTCTCATGAGTTCCAGCATTGGCTGAATCCAAACTTATGAGATGTGGTCAAGGAGGAGATCGAAAAATGGTTTGACGCATGGTTTATATATCCCATCTCTGATTCCATGTGGGTGGTACCAGTTCATGTAATCCCCATGAAGGTGAGACTTGAGACAATCACCAACTCGGATGGAGAGGAGATTGCAACGCGAGTACCCACGTCGTGGCATGTCTGTGTGGATTACAGACACCTGAATCCCGTGGTGAAAAAAGATCATTTCCCCTTACCATTCATAGACCGGATCCTAGAGAGACTAGTGAGGAAAGAATTCTTTTGTTTTATAGATGGGTACTTAGGCTAAAACCAAGTGTCCATCGCTACTGAGGACTAAGAAAAGACCACATTTATATGTCTGTTCGATACGTATGCATTCAGATGCATGCCCTTTGGGTTATGCAATGCACCATGAACTTTCAACGGTGCATGATTGCAGTATTTGCCGAGATGATGGGCAATTTCCTGGAGGTCTTCATGGATGATTTCTCGGTCCACGATGACTAGTTTGATACTTGTCCATCTCATTTGGATCGAGTCCTCAAGAAGTGCAGTGAGGTGAATCTGGTGCTCTTTAGAGAAGAGCCATTTTATGGTTCAATAGGGCATTGTGTTGGGGCATGTCATCTCCAAGAGGGGAATGGAGGTTGACACTGCCAAGGAGGATGCGATCAAGAAACTTCAACCACCAACCAACATCAAGCAAGTGCGGTCATTCCTCGGCCATGTAGATTTTTACCGTAGATTCATAAAAGACTTTTTAAAGATTGCCTGATCGCTTACAGAGCTTTTAAGAAAAGACACGGAGCTTATTGTTGATCACAAGTATCCTGAGGACTTTCGGCTCCTAAAAAGGAATATCGTGGATGCTCCTACTCTACAGGCCCTAGATTGGTCTCTTCCATTTGAGATCATGATGGACGCTTCTGACTTTGCATTTGGGGCGTGTTAGGACAAAGGAGAGAAGTACCCGATCAGGCTCAATGGATTTATACCGTCACAGAGAAGGAAATGCTTGCCGTAGTATTTGCCTTGGACAAATTCAAGTCTCATCTTTTAGGGTCCAAGGTTACCATGTTCACAGATCACATAGACATCAAGTACCTCATGAAAAGAAGGATACGAAGACGTGTCTTCTTAGGTGGATTCTAATACTCCAAGAGTATGTGGTGGTTGATCACCTCTCCCGCATTGAGTCACATAGTTCCTCTGATACTAACCCCATCAAGGACTCCTTCCCTGATGAGTCAATCTGTTCTATTGACTCTCTTCCATGGTATGCCAACATGGTGAATTTCTTAGTGTCCAGGATAGTTCCCCATGATTGGCCCAAGAGTAGCATTGACCGACTTAAGTCAGAATCTATGAAATACCATTGGAAGGATCCTTTCCTTTTCTTCGAAGGTCTGGATTGTCTCTGGAGGAGGTGTATTCTTCAGGAGGAATACATGAGTGTCCTCACCTACTACCATTCCTTGGAGGCTGGAGGACATCACCAGGAAGAGGACCACCTGGAAAGTGCTTCAGTGTGGTTTATACTGGATCACCCTGTTTCGTGATGCATATGCATTTGTTAGATCGTGTCCAGTATGTCAGATAATGGTAAGTACTGTTGGTCCCAAAGATGAAATGCCCATGCAACCAGTCATTATGGTTGATGTTTTTTATGCTTGGGCCCATTCCCTAATAGCATGTCTATGAGCACATTCTTTTGGTGGTTTATTATCTCTTTAGGTGGGTGGAAGCTGTCCCTACTTGAGCTGCAGATGACAAGACTGCCTGTAAGTTCGTGAATGATCACATCATTTCATGGTTTTGGGTTCCCAAAGTCATCATCTCTGATGAGCGTAGCCACTTTGTTAACAGGAAAATGAAAAGTTAACAAAGGACTATGACATCGAGCACCGTGTGCTAGTCCATACCATCCACAATCGAATGGTATGGATGAGGTATCGAATAGGGAAGTGAAGGGCATTTTGCAGAAGCTAGCCTGCCCTGACAGGAAGAACTGGTCCTAGCTCTTGGACCAAGTTCTATGGGCGTACCAGACTGCTTAAAAGACCCTTCTTGGAACTTCCCCATTCCAAATGTTTTATAGAAAGCAGTGTCATATGCCTGCTGAGCTGATACACAAATCTGAATGGGCATTAAAGAAAGTGTATTGGAACACGCATGAGGGACAATAGAGTAGAAAGATGGATTTAAATGAGCTTTTGGAAATCAGAAACAAGGCATATGATAACAACGTGATCTATAAGGACAAATCAAGCGTTGGCGTGATCACCATATCAAACGCAAGAGTTTTGTCCAGGGCAGAAGGTATGGTTATTCAATACCGAGTTGAAGATTTTTCAATGCAAGTTGAAGTCCAAGCGGACATGACCCTTCATAGTTAGGGAAGTGTACACAAAAGACAGCGTAGAGATTTCAGAGCTTATAGATGGTGCACGACTGTTCCTTGTAAACGGGCAACTGCTGAAGCATTTTGTAGGATCAGATGAGTAGTTGGCCCGCATTGAAGAGATCTCATTCATGCGTCTCCTGTAATCCAATGATCCACTCTTAGGGAACGCATGAATCCTCACTACTTCCACCATCTCCATGCATCTCTTTTCACTTCCCTTTCTCTTTGTATATTCCCAAACCCCATCAGTTTTCACACTTACTTATGTCCTATACTTAGGATGACCAAAGCCTAAGTATAGGGGCACCGATGCCCATCATGTATAATTATCCATCCATTTCTCCTCTTGACCTTGACTGCCCCATTTTTGTCTTCTTCTATACTTAGGATGACCAGAGCCTAAGTATAGGGGTGTGGATCGACTTTTATACTTTTTATTCTTTTCACTCTCCTACTCTTAGCACTATCTATGTCTTTTCCTCGCTTCTAGTGCTCTGAGGACATATCACATGCTAAACATAGGGGGTATGTATATTACATATGTACTTTACCCATAGCTCGTACTTTTCGCGTATTTTTGTATATATTATGCAATAATTATGGGATGGGTATAAAAAAACTTTTTGTAAAATACACGTACACTTGTATAATATGTATATTATATATAAGTAATGATTTTATAAAATTGTTGTAAAATAGGAAGTATACCAGAAAATAAACAAAGGCTTAAAAAGAAGCTTCTTATTTACTTTTGCATATAATCCTTGTATTCATTGAAAAAAATCATATTCATCCATATGCATTTCATAATATCTGCATTTCATTTGCATATCTAGCTTATGCAAAATGAAAAGTTAGTGGGTTATGAACCAAGTTATGAATAGAAGTCGAGGATGGATCTGATTTGACCTTAATCTACCTAATTTCATAGGAACCTTATAGGAACTAGAGTTAAGAGGTTTCAGGTCAAGCGACTTAATTCTTTGAGTCTACAAGACTATGTTCACATGACATCTTTATTGGTCTAAGTAGAATATTTCATACACACACACACACACGATTATTTTAGACAATGACCTAACTTGGACAAGCACCATGCACATAGCTCTTCCTTGATGAGGTGGTGAGGGGGCAAAATCCTTTGTCTTGGAGTAGCACATGGGTGGAAACATCCATCCTCCTATAGGGAGGGCAGTACATCTCAACCTAGTCTAGTGGCGTCGATGTCTAACGACGAGATGTTGTGGGTTGCAATAAAGCTTCAAAATAGAGATAGTCTACTGGCTTTAGAAGAAAAACTCCTTATGTACATGCTGCACTTTTGTATATATCAAAAAAAGAAGAAGAGAAAATCTCCAAAAAAAGTTAGACGGGAAAATTCCCTTTGGAGAAAAATATGAATAAGCAAGGCATATGCTTCAAAGTCTCATACCAAGGAAGCATGCAGTTGGAGACTTGGATACACTGGTCAAGCTCCGCAGATATATGACTATAATGATCACAATCCATTCTCTTATCTACCCCCTCTTCTTGAGCCGGCTACACTTGAACTTAAAAGGAAATACCCCGCTCCTCGAGAAAAGAGTTGCTAGACCGGGGAATTAGGGTTACCCATCTTAATTCAACCAGATTAACGATTAAATTTAATGACGTCGTTGCAGTCGGGTAATATCATACTTATCAAAACCACTTTGATTAATATGTCAATTAAACGCAATCGGCATCTTTTTTTATTTTACTGGGACAAGCCCAAGGTCGAACCCAGGGAGGCAACTTTTTCCTTAGATTAATTCAAAGTCGATTCAGATGTCAGGTTTTCAGGAGAATATTTTTATGATTTTTTTATGCAATTAAGAAAATGCAATGCAATCCAGACCACTTAGAGGGTTAAAATGTGAATATGACCAAACTAAGTTAAAAAATTCTCAAGCTTGTCCAGGAAGTCAATTATGACGAAATGGAGCTACCCTATTTTTTTTTGGAATTTTTGGACTCTAAATGAATTAACTACGAATTAAACATGAATGCAGGGTGATTTTGCAATTTTAATTTTAATGAATACAAACGTTCATATTTTTTAGAAACTAATTTATCTTAGATAGGTCTATATGAGAGACATCCAAAATAATTGTTAATTTCTAAAAATACTGAGTGAGGAATTAATTAACAATGAATTACACAAATCACAATTAATTTATTGCGACCTAGATATGCGTACTAATAATTTGGTTTTTGGGCACAATATAGAACTACTTTAACTCTCTCTCTCTCTTGTGAATGTTTGGTAATTTTCAGAGCAATAATCGATTTAATAATCAATTAATAGCAGATAATGGGCAAAATATGCTATTTTCTACAAAAATTTTTATATTAAATGAAAAATTGCTCATAAAAATATAATCAACATTCACAGTGATAAAATATGAGTTCTTCTACAATATGCAATTTTTGGAATGACAAAATGATGCTAAATGGACGTTTAAATGATAAGATGAATGCGAGGTTCTATATGCAAAATCAGAAATGAAAATTGAAAAGACAAATATGCTGACAAGGATTTTTATTCAATTATCAAGAAACAGGGGGGGATAACTGCAATTTTCCCGAGGGGGCATGCGATGCACGTGATCTCCAGGAGTGAGGACTTCTGCGCGAAAGCCTTGAAGTAGAGAGGTGTCAGAGCAATTTCGTCAGGTTGTCACGTGCGTCGCACATGATATCCTACTATCAGGTGCTCTTTGTGAATGCCAGTTCTGTGGGGGATACTAATGCAAATATGGTGCCCAACACGTGCACCTCATGTACGGATGAATTGGGTATGCTGGTGCAAAAATCGAGGCTGGTGGAAGGCGGTGCCTTGCGGTGAAAGCGAGCTGCTGCGGAGTGCTCCGATGGTGAGGCGGAGTAGAGCACGGAAGACCCCACCTCTGTCGACACACGACGGGAGGTGGGGGGGTCTGGTCGCCGGGCATGCGGAGTCGCGGAAGGTGTGGAGAGGCTACTTCGTAGGAGGAGATGATGGTGCACCGCGCACGGACGGGCGTCACGCGAAGGACATGGTGGAGTGCGAGGTGGCGAGTGCTAGGGTCGTGGTGGGTCTCCTGCGGTTGGATGGCGAAAAAGAAGGCAGCAGCTGGTAGCCGATTGGGGCGCGCTCGCGGCTGCATGAGGCAAGGCCGCAGGCGCCGACGGAGGTGGCGCGTGACCTGGATGAGCGGAAGGAGGGGTCGGCATCCGGCTCGCTGGAAATGCAGCCCGCATTGAGGAGGAGGCGGCCTGGAGCAGGCGGAGTCATGACTGAAGGCGAGGAGAGGCTACTTCACGGGAGGAGATGATGGTGCGCGAGGCACTAGCGGCTGGCCTGCAGGGTACTGCGGCCAGGCGAGGGCCGGGAGGAGGCGGAGCCGGCGCGAGCGAGGGGTATTTGGAACAAGGGAAGTTCCTCTGTGAACATGGGAACTCCTACTATTTGTTTAGCGACAGTGAATGTTCAACGAAACGATTGATGAAAGTTTTCCAAAAAAAATCTATAAAAACCCCCCTTACGATCGTAGTATGTGGTTTATCCGTTGAAGTGGGATTTGTTTAGTGATTCAGAGGATGGATGTAGGTGGATTGAAGAGAGAGAGAGAGAGAGAGAGAGAGAGAGAATGAAGAGTAGAATAAGGAGTACGAATAGGAAGAAGAAGAGACAGAGTAGGAACTACTTGGAGGTTGTGGAGGGAGGTTCGCCTGTAGTGCTGGAGCTCGTGTTCCTGCAGGTCCTTGCTCGAGTTGTTCGGCGGGACGATGAGCTTGAGCATCCTTCATGCGGGAAGAGGATGCAGTAAAGAAGGAAAATGACCCTCCTTTGGATCTCGCCTGAAGTGAGGGGTTCGTCGCTTGACAGTGGAGTTCCTCAGCTGTCACCTAAGGGATGCCGGAGCTCTCTCCTCACTTTGTTAGAATGGGGATAGTTTGACGACAGGGGAGGAGTGCGTGTTTTAAAGGGAGTTGGAGTGGGGTGCAAGAGGCAGGGGACGTTGGTCGAGAGGGAGTCGTGCGGAGTGCCACCGCATGAAGCGGGGCAAGCGGCTGCAGAATGACCGGTGGGCGTGCGAGCGAGAAGTGGTGGAGATCGAGGGGGGTGCAGGGTGCGCGCGTCACGCGACGCGGGCGTGGCCGTTGCAGCCCCGCAGCAGGCGAAGGTCACAGAGAGGAAAAAGGAGGAGGAAGGTCACGTGACAGGCACGTGACCTGAGGAGAGAGAAGGTGCCACATGGCGTGCTCGGAAGCGGCCACGTGGCATTCATATAATTGATTAATTAATTAATATAATTTAATTAGAATAATTAAAATAAAATAAAATAAAATAAAATAAGTAAAAATAATAAGAATGGGTGACACGTGGCAGCTCCAGGAGCTGCCACATGTCGCTCCCAGAAAAATCCAAATTTAAATCAAAAGAAAAATCCAAAAGAAATAACAAAAGATGTCAGTTCAAAAAGTGGTCAACATGAAAGTTGCTCGTCTCAATGAGATCTACAATGTTCATGAAGGGCTAGAAATCAAATGAAATCTAATGTACAAAGTATATTTTTGGGCAGTATCTTATACTTATAAAATACCGTATTTTTCTATTTTGTATTTTTTTGTCATTTTTAAATAAGAGAAAATCAAAATAAAAATAAAAAAATATGAAAGTAATATTTATAATTTAATATATATTTTTTAGATTTTTAATAATTAATAAAATAAATAGATAAAATATAGGGCAAAAAGGTCAATATGCACAATATATAATAGGAACCCAAAACCCAAGTTTTGCATACAATCTCCGATCTTAATGAAATTGGTCTCATTTTGAAGGTCTTTGAATGTATATTAACATTAAAGTGAGTAGATCTAAATCAGATACTGTATGAGAGAGATATGCATATTTTAAGGTTCATGGTCTTAAACTTGGATTTGAGTTTTATTGGTCAATTTTACAAGTTAGTATTTTTTTGATATTTTTACATAATTAGTGTTAGTAATATATACACTATAGAGTTGATTTTTTTGGATTTGGAGTTTGTATAAAATAGATACAAATATGGTATTTACATGTGTTTTTTACAAGTGAATTGGGCTTCTTATTTATGCAAATATGAATGCTAAAATGCAGATATTATTTATGCATGAATGCATTCTAATTATGCAATATAAGTGGAAATATGCATCTAATTACTCGGGAACAAAGCTTTATTTTCAAATTTTAGAGTGATGAACCACATATTCATCAACCCCCTATACTTCAACCTTGCTCGTCCCCGAGTAACTAAAATGAAATGCAAAAGTGAAATGATTTTGGGTTCCATACCAAGGTCATGAAAAAAAGGTGAAAATGGAGCTTGACTCGATCTTTGGATTAATACTGTGTCGGAATCTTACTGGGATCTGAATTTAAGACCTAATGGCCTTTAAGTTCCACAAGTCTTCTATTCAAGACGCCTCAACTGTTAGGTCAGAACAAATCCTCATACGTAAATTTCCGATGACTATGATTCTTACTTGTACTGGTATGTGAAATATAGCTCTCCACATCAAAAATGGCAAAGAAACAACCTCCTCTAACAAGGTAACTTTAATTCCACGGTCTAGTAACTCTTTCCTCGAGGAGCGGGGTATTCCCTTCTAAGTTCAAGTACAACCAGCTCAAGAAGAGGGGGTGGAGAGAAGAATGGACGGTAGCCAGTGTAGCTACCTATCCTAGGATGCTTGACCAGTGTAGCCAAGTCATCCAGCTGCAGGCTTCTATGGTATGAGGCTTTGAAGCATATGCCTTGCAAATATACATACTCCGGCAGGCATTTTATTTTCAATCAGGTTAGGAGATGCGAGTGTTGGGATGTTGAGCCGGCTAAGAGAGGGCGAGGACGGCCCAAGAAGTGTTGGAAAGAGACTATACGAAGGGATCTTAGCTTTTTGGATATAAGTCCGGGATTGACCCAAGATAGATCTGATTGGAGGCGAAGAATCCATGTAGCCGACCCTACTTAATTGTGGGAAAAGGCTTTGTTGTTGTTGTTGTTGTTTTGAAATATATATAAGGTGCATCATGTACATAAGGAGTTTTTCTCCTTGAGACAGTAGACTATCCCTCTTTTGAAGCTTTATTGCAACCCCCAGCATCCCGTCCTTAGATGTCAACACTACCAGACTAGGTTGAGATGCACTACCCTCCCTAGAGGAGGACGAATGTTTCCACCCGTGTGCTACTCCAAGCTAAAGGATTCTACCTCCCCACCACCTCATTAATGAATATCTATGTGCATGGTGCATGTCCAAGTTAGGTCAATGTCTAAAAGAACCATGCGTGTGTACGAGATATTCTATTTAGACCAATCAAGATGACATGTGAACATAGACTTGTGGACTCAAAGAATTAAGGCACTTGACCTGAAAAATCTTAACTCAAGTTCCTATAAGGTTCCTCTGAAATTAGGTAGATTAAGGTCAAATCAAATCCATCGTTGATATCTATTCATAACTTGGTTCAAAACTCGCTAACTTTTCACATTGCATATGCTAGATATGCAAATGAGATGCAGATGACATGCTATGAAATGCAAGACATGAAAGATTTTTTTTGACAAATGCAAGTATGATATGCAAGAGTAATTAAGAAGCCTATATTTTTTTCTTTTTTTGGTATACAACCATTTTTACAAATATTATACAAGTATACATGTAGTTTACAATATTTTTTTATTTTTTTACAAAATTTACAAGATTTTTACAAGTATTACAAATATACATGTATTTTACAGTTTTTTTTCAATTTTTACCCACCTCGTAATTATTGCATAATATATACAAAAATACATGAAAATACGAGAAAGTACGAGCTATGGGTAAAGCATATATGTAATATATGCATGCCCTCCTATACTTAGCGTGTGCTATGTCCTCAAAGCACAAAAAGCGAGGACAAATACATAGCTCCTGCTAAGTGTAGGAGAGCTAAAATAACAAAAAGTATATAAGTCGCTCTGCCCCCCTATACTTAGGTTGTGGCAGCTTAAGAGTAGAAGAAGATCAAAAATGGGGTGTGCGAGGTTAAGAGGGGAAATTGATGAGTATATATACATGATGTGCATCGGTTCCTCCTATACTTAGGCCCCGGTCAGCCTAAGTATAGGACAAGAGTGCATGTGAGAACCGATGAGATCTAGAGAATATACAATGAATGGTGAAGAGACTCAGATCACTCTCCCCCCTATACTTAGGATTTGGTCATCCTAAGTATAGCCATAAAATGGAACGATATGGAGCTGGGGCGAGTGATTCGAATCACTAGGGAGGGAGGGAAAGAAAATATATACAAGGATGAGTGAGAATATACAAGGATCAAGAAGGTTTGTGACGAACCTTCTTGCGGGAGCGAGGAGGTGAGGAATATACAAGTGTGTCGCTGTCGGAATCGTCCTTATATGAATAGTAGTGAGGTGAAGGGATCGTCCAACGTGGGTCGACACACGGCTGCTTGCTTATATAAGGCTTGAGAAAAACCAAACTGAGCTCACTCATATAAATCACCTCATCCGGACCTGATGTGGACTCCTCAGAAAATTCCTTCCCTGGTATGTTAAAGGAGACTTTCTTAGTCAGTTTTCTAGAATCTAAATCATTGAGAGGGAGTGAAGAGCGACACGCCTTGAGGGGTTTGGGGGAACTCCTCGAGGAATCATTTCTCGACTTCCTATCACTAGATAACCGGCTAGAGGAGGGATCAATCGTGTTTTTGTGTGAAGTCAATTTAGTCGTGGTTGTTTCCTTTGAAGGTCCGGGATGTGGTGCGGTGCTGACCATGGGTTCCTCGTCAGACGAGTCACCATAGAGATTGTAATGTTCCTGAAGGGTCAGCACACGTCTCGGGGAGGTGCTAGTGATCTCAGTTAGCTTGGAATTATTGGGATCTTGTGTCGGATCATCAAAATGGTCAAGACAATCAACAAAAATCATGTCCGACTCAATGACATCTTCGGGGTGTGAATCCTCCTTAGAAACTGTCATGATGATGGTGCAAGCAGTTGGTGAAGTGGAGATGTGGGGAGTCTCTGAACCAACGGTCGTCCGGACAGTCAGTATCTCAGGGGTAGTAGAGAGATGGGACTCATTTATCTCTCTATGGTAACGGCTGCCTGCGGATATGCGGGTCACCTTTGAGTAAAGTGTATCAAAGAATGGGTGAGGTCGAAGCGCTCTCAATGCTGTAAAATTGATTTCTCGCATCTCACAATCTATAGTTGCCTTAGCCAAGGCTAAGAACAACTTCCTGAGAATAATCGGAGACTGGGTAAACTCTCCTCGGTGCTCAATGTCAATGACCGTGTAGTCTACCTGGAGTAGAGCACCTTGGAAAGTAACGATGACTGAAATGTTTCCTCTCGACCGTTTGATAGATCGATTAATCAGCTGAACGATCTCTCTCAACTTTCAGATTGGCCTGAGTTTGAGCTTTTCAAACATAGAGGTCGGGAGGATATTTATCGGAGAGTCATCATCGATTCTTGTATGGGTAAAAATGGTGTCTTTGATTTCACACTCAACTCGGGAGCAACCACTTCACTCTGCGGCTCTTGGTCTTTCTCCCCATCACCAAGGAGGTGGCCATAGACACTATGTGTCTCTCAGTCCTTGTTCTCTTATTACCTGACCTTTTGGGCATCAATTTACTCCTTACAAATCTTTTGAGGTCGGGGAAGTGATCTATGGTATTTATTAAGGGAAGTTTAAAAATCAATTCCTTATTGATTGCTTCCCTTAGGACATGATCCAATTTTTTAAGTCTTTTTCATTTTCTATTTTTATGATTTTTTGTGATTTGTCAATGTTTTTTGTCTTTTTGGATTTTCAATTTTTTTAATGTTTTTCATGGGCGAATGGTCAGACTCTGGATTGGAAGGTAAGGGGTTAGTAGAAGAGGAAGGTAAAAGTGACTCCAGCTGTACATAGTGTGTGGGTTCCCTAATGTTTGCTCGGTTTTCAACATCAAATCCACTTACTTCCTTTTTCACTTTCATGCCTAAGCTGGCAGAAATTGAGTGCAATATTTCCATGACGTCTCTCAACTTGGCACCAAATGATTCATTTTTCACGATGAGTCGAGAAATGTCATCCTCCAAAATGTTCTCATGACAAATCATGGGTTGATAACTTGGGGTCTCATACTCAACATACCTAGACTCTGGCATGTAATGCTGGGTCGAGTATGGAACATCCGAATGGCAAATATTGATCGGAGCCTCATATGATGGAGTCAATAAAGAGGGGGCTCATATATTGAATTCATGAGTCCAATCCCCCATAGGCTCCTGAATGGTTGATCAATATAGGCTTGATTACTAGGGTCAATCAAGTCAGGAAGATCATTAGGTGCATGCCTCTCCATTCAATATGTTCGATCGGCCATGTTATGCCCTAAGGTCAAGTCGGGGTGTATATATGTAAATTGTTGTCTGGTCCTTACTTAAGGTGAGAATGAAGTATGTGGAGGCACATAATTCAGCCAATCATCTATCTCAGTAGTGGCTTGCTCTTCATTTGGTTCTTTGATTCCAACAAGCTCTCAAGAATACGGACAATCATCCCAAGATGGAAGTGGATCCAGGTTGTTAGAATATGGAATAGGTAAGAAATACGAAGAAGTGGAGAAGTCAATCGAAGTTCTGACTTCATAATTAGGTCGAGGTGGAACCGACCACGAATAAGGGTCTCCCCTGGATGGTGGAGGATACATGGAAGAAGGAGAAGGTGAAGATGAACGGTATATGGTCGAGGAGGAATGACCATAGATCTCAGGGTATGTGGACTAATATCCCGACATCTTGAGGAGGAAAGGATGAATGTAAGCAGATCGAGGTAGAAAACGTGCAATTACACATGATAACACACATGGACAGACACAAAGACAAAAGCAAGAGCAAACCCTGAGTTCCCAGTCAACACGGTGAAGGACCCGAATCCGGGTCCGATAATCTAGTTGATTTTAAGTGTGATTTTTCAAGCAAATAGCAAGGATTACGTGGCCTAAAGGGAAGTCGTCTCAAAGCCGGATGCATCTCCCCTGTTTAAACTGTCGCCTGAGATACCAACACCCTTCCTCTCTTCGCTCCTATCACCAACTGAGAAGTTCAAGGACTTGCCCCTATCTACCTACCGAAGTAGGCCGAGGCTGACAAGGCTTATAACTTCACCCTGGAGGGTTACTAGTAACTTGTTGCGGTGCACTGCTATTTCACCCCTATCTACCTACCGAAGCAGGCGGAGGCTACTTGGTGTTGGTCAGTCGAACCACAAATAGTTTGGCCTGTGATATTTGTTAAGATCAGGGTACGTGATATGGAAGGCGGGGATTTTGGCTCTATCTTAGGGTGTGCACACACACTCTGTACCCCCACTCAACTTGAAATCAAGGTCGGGGTTATTCTCCCGCAAACAAGGGTTAATTTTAGTCAATTTTTTGTCAAATTCAATTAGCAGTCTCAATTTTAGAGATTAGTTGTCACTGTGATTAATACACACAAGGAATCACGTCCATCGTCTACTCCTAATTCCTTTATTCTAGATTAGAAAAATCGAGAGAGAGAATCAAAAAAGCTGATGCAATCAAGAAAACGATGATGAATGCTTGAGTAAGAAGACATACAGTGCCTCCAGCTATCTACAATGCGGGATGCAATACTAAATTGAAATTTTACACTAAATGAAATGTAAGAGAGAAAAGCCACTCCTAGACATGCAATTCTATTAGCGAGTGAAGAATGAGTTTAAATTTGGCTAC
Source organism: Ottelia alismoides (assembly GCA_037367405.1). NCBI lineage: Eukaryota > Viridiplantae > Streptophyta > Magnoliopsida > Alismatales > Hydrocharitaceae > Ottelia > Ottelia alismoides. Next base: position 639,844 of record JAZKJV010007606.1, on the reverse strand, counting down.
AGTCCTGCGGTCTAAGTGCGCCTTTTAATGGTGAAGTGTGGACCTAGATTTTACGAGCATAAACAGTCCGCGTAAGCTCTAAGAGCCGCGAGTGCAGGTTCTATCCTACGTCAAGAACCACACAACACAAAGACTCTTTTTATTATTTAATTACACACGTAAGAATCCAAATGGGAACCATTGTAAATGCAGACACTTTTTTTTACAAAATCTCTCAAAACCACTCAATTAAGACTCTTTTTATTATTTAATTACATGTGCGAGAATCCAAATGGGAACCGTTGTAAATGCAAACACTTTTTTTTACAAAATCTCTCAAAACCACTCAATTAAAATCGATGCTGGTTCTTCAGCTCACCATGCGAATCGCCTTCGATGCCTCGTGTTCTTTGCACAAAAATAAACAATGGTCAGAGAGAGATAAACAAAATATAGACAAAAATAAAAAGGAAAATAATTGGAAAAATGAAATAATTACAAGGTGGTTTGGGGATCAGACAACTCGACTGAGTGGAAAATCTTAATCTAATTTTTCTAAAATGATCCTAAGATGTTTCCCTCCCCAGCAACGTCGCCATTTGAAAAACCCTAATTACCCTTCTTAATTCAACCGGATTAATGATTAAATTTAATGATGTCATTGCAGTCGGGTAAAATCGGACTTATCAAAACCACTTTGATTAATATGTCAATTAAACGCAAGCGGCAATTTTTTTTATTTTACTTGGGCAAGCCCAAGGTCAAACTCAGGGAGGTATCTTTTTCCTTAGATTAATTCAAAGTCGATTCACAGGTTTTCAGGAGAATATTGTTATGGTTTTTTATACAATTAAGAAAATGCAATGCAATCCAGACCACTTAGAGGGTTAAAATGTGAATATGATCAAACTAAGTCCAAAATTTCTCAAACTTGGCCAGGATGTCAATTATGATGAAGTGGAGCTACCCTAATTGTTTTGGATTTTTTGACTCTAAATGAATTTGCTATGAATTAAACATGAATGTAGGGTGATTTTCGCAATTTTAAACTTAATAAATACCAAACGTTCATATTTTTAGAAACTAATTTATCCTAGATAGATCTATATGAGAGACATCAAGATTGTTAATTTCCAAAAATACTGAGTGAGGAATTAATAAAAATGAATTACACAAATCACAAATTAATTTATTGTGTCGTATATATGCGTGTAAATGAAATTATTTTTGAGCACAATGTAGAACTACTTTAACTTTCTCTCCTATGAATTTTTGGTAATTTTCAGAGCAACAATCGATTTAATAATCAATTAGTAGCAGATAGCGGGGAAAATATGCTATTTTCTACAAAAATAATTGTATTAAATAAAACATTGCTCATAAAAATATAATTCACAGTGATAAAATATGAGTTCTTCTACAATATTCAATTTTTGGAATGACAAAATGATGCTAAATGAACGTTTAAATGACAAGACGAATACGGGGTTCTATACGCAAAAACAGAAATGAAAATTGAAAAGATAAATATGCTGACAAGGATTTTTATTCAATTACCGAGAAACTGGGGGGATAACTGAAATTTTCCTGAGGGGGCATGCGATGCACGTGATCTCCAGGAGCGAGGACTTCTGCGCGAAAGCCTTGAAGTATGAGGGGCGTCAGTGCAATTTCGTCAGGTTGTCACGTGCATCGCATGTGATATCCTACTATCAGGTGCTCTTTGCGAATGCCAGTTCTGCGGGGATACTGACGCAAATATGGTTCCCAACACGTGCACCTCACGTACGGATGAACATGCTGGCGCAAAACTTAAGGCTGGTGGATGGCGGTGCCTTGCGGTGAAAGCGAGCTGCTACGGAGTGCTCCGATGGTGAGGTGGAGCGGAGCACGGACTCCACCTCCGTCGATACACGACGGGCGGTGGGGGGGGGGGGGGGTCTGGTCGCCGGGCGCGCGGAGTCGCGGAAGGCGTGGAGAGGCTGCTTTGCGGGAGGAGATGACGGTACACCGCGCACGGACGGGCGTCGCCCGAAGGAGGTGGTGGAGTGCGAGGTGGCGAGCATTGGGGTCGCTGTGGGTGTCCTGCGGCTGGACGACGAACAGGAAGGTGGCGACTAGTGGCCGACTGGGGCGCGCTCGCAGCTGCAGGAGGCAAGGCCGCAGGCGCCGGCGATGGTGGCACGCTCGCGGCTGCAGGAGGCAAGGCCGCAGGCGTTGGCGGAGGTGGCACGCGACCTGGATGAGCGGAAGGAGGGGTCGGCATCAGGCTCGCTGGCAGCGCAACCCGCGTTGAGGAGGAGGCGGCCTAGAGCGGGCGGAGTCGCAGTTGAAGGCGAGGAGAGGCTGCTTCGCGGGAGTATATGATAGTGCGCGAGGCAGTGGCGGCTGGCCTGCAGGGTACTACAGCCAGGCGAGGGCCGGGAGGAGGCGGAGCTGGCGCGAACGAGGGATATGGAACAGGGGAAGTTCCCCTGTGAACATGGGAACTCCTACTGTTTGTTTAGCGACAGTGAATGTTCGACAAAACGCTCGATGAATGTTTTACAAAAAATTCTATAAAAATCCCCACTGCAACTCGTAGTATGTGCTTTATCCGTTGAGGTGGGATTTGTTTGGTGATTCGGAGGATGGATGCAGGTGGATTGAAGAGAGAGAAAAGGAAGAGTAGAATAAGGACGAATAGGAAGAAAGAAGAGACAGAGTAGGAACTACCTGGAGATTGTGGAGGGAGGTTTGCCTGCGGTGCTGGAGCTCGTGCTCCTGCGGGTCCTTGCTCGAGTCGTTCGGCGGGGCGGGATGACGAGTTTGAGCAGTCTTCTTGGGGGAAGAGGATGCAACAAAGAAGGAAGATGACCCTCCCTTTGGATCTCGCCTGAAGGTGAGGGGTTCATCGCTCGACGGTGGAGTTCCTCAGCTGTCACCTAAGGGCTGTCGGAGCTCTCACCTCACTTCGTTAGAATGGCGGATAGTTTGACGACGGGGGAGGAGTGCGCGTTTTAAAGGGAGTTGGAGTGGGGCGCAAGAGGCGGGGGACTTTGGCCGAGAGGGAGGAGAGGGTGTCGTGCGAAGCGTCGCCGCATGAAGCGGGGCAAGCGGTTGCAGAATGACCGGTGGGCGTGCGAGCGAGAAGTGGTGGAGATCGAGGGGGCGGCGGGGTGTGTGCGCAGCGCGATGCGGGCGTGGCCGTTGCAGCCCTGCAGTAGGGCGGAGGACGTGGAGAGGAAAAAGGAGGGGGAAGGTCACGTGCCAAGCATGTGACCTGAGGAGAGAGAAGGTGTCACATGGCATGCTCGGAAGCGACCACGCGACATTTATTTATTTAATTAATTAAATTAATTAATAAAATATTTTAATTAAAATAATTAAAATAAAATAAAACAAAATAAAAGAAGTAAAAATAATAAAAATGGGTGACAAGTGGCGGCTCCAGGAGCGCCACGTGTTGCTCCCAGAAAAATCTAAATTTAAATCAAAAGAAAAATCCAAAAGAAATATCAAAAGAGGTCAAATCAAAAAGTGGTCAACACGAAAGTTGATCGTCTCGAACGAGATCTACAACTTTTCTGATGGGTCAGGAATCAAATGAAATCATCTGTACAAAGTGTCTTTTTGGGCGGTATCTTATAGGTATAAAATACCGTATTTTTGTGTTATGTATTTTTTTGTCATTTTTAAATAAGAGAAAAACAAAAATAAAAATAGAGAAAATATGAAAGGAATATTTATAATTTAATCTTTTTTTTGGATTTTTAATAATTAGTAAAATAAAAAGATAAAATATAAGGGCAAAAAGGTCAATATGCACAGTAGACAATAGGGGCCTAAAATCCAAGTTTTGCATACGATCTCCGATCTTAATGAAATTGGTCTCATTTCTAAGGTCTGTGAATGTATATTACTTTAAAACTGAGTAGACCTAAATCGGACACTATATGAGAGAGATATGCATATTTTAAGGTTCATGGTCTCAAACTTGGATTTGGATTTTATTGGTCACTTTTACAAGTTTGTATTTTTTTGATATTTTCCCATAATTAGTGTTAGTATTATATACACTATAGAGTTGATTTTTTGGATTTGAAGTTAGTATAAAATAGATACAAATATTGTATTTACATGTGATTTTTACAAGTGAATTGGGTTTCTTATTTATGCAAATATGAATGCTAAAATGCATCTATTATTTATGCATGCATGAATGCTAATTATGCAATATAAGTGGAAATATGAATCTAGTTACTCGGGAACAAAGCTCTATTTTCAACTTTTAGAGTGATGAATCACAGATTTATCACCTTGATAGAGGACGTTGTTTCTTTGTCACTTCTGATGTGGAGAGTTATATTTCACTTAATTGTACAAGTAAGATTCATAGTCATCAGAATTTGTGTATGGGGATTTGTTCTGACCTGATTGTTGAGGCGACATGAATAGAGACTTGTGGAACTTAAAGGATGTTAGGTCTTAAAGTCAATTCCCAATAAGGTTCTAATACATTATTAATTCAAAGGTCGAGTCAAAATCTATTTTCACCTTCATAACCTTGGTATGGAACCCAATATCACTTCACTTTTTGCATTACATTTTAGTTGCTCAGGGACAAGCAAGGTTTAAGTATAGGGGGTTGATGAATCTGTGATTCATCACTCTAAAGTTGAAAATTGAGCTTCGTCCCGAGTAATTAGCTGCACTTCTCTATTTATTTTGCATTATTTTCATTCATGCATTTAAAATTAATATATGTATTATAGCATGTGTATTTGCATTAAATAAGAAGCAAAATTCCCTTGTAAAAAGCACATGTATATTACCACATTTCCCTTATTTTTTTTCTATATGCATTTTAGCATGCATATTTGCATTAAAGAAGCAAAACTCCCTTATAAATAGAACGTGTATATTACCACATTTCCCTTATTTTTTCTATTTTCACTAACTTAGAATTGAAGAAAAAAATCAACTCTTTAGTGTACATATTAGTAACACTAATAAAGGAAAAATATTAAAAAATGCTAACTTGTAAAATTGACCAATAAAACTCTAACCCTAGTTCGAGACTAAGAGTCTTAAAATGTGAATATCTCTCTCATACAGTCTCCTATGGACCCTAATAACTTTTGAATTAATGTATGTTCAATTACCTTCAAAACAAGATCAAATTCAAGAATCAGAGTTCATATGTAAAACTTGGGTTTTGGGCCCCTCATTGTATATTGTACTTATGTCCATTTATTTTATTTATTTTTATCATTTTATTTTCTTAATTATTAGAAATCCAAAAAATAGATTAAATTGTAAATATTTATTTTATATTTTATTGGATTTTATTGTAATTTTTTCCAGACCTTCCTACTCTCCCTATTATGATAATAAAGAAAGGTCAGTTTAGTAGGTAGGACCCGAAGTGGATGAAGGTAGGTCCGGCTAAAGCAAAGGTGAGTGGATGGGAAGGAAAGACCTCGAGAAGAATGAATTAGGCTGGGAATCCCCGATATCAATCATTTCGATTTCTGAGATTTGCTGGTTCAGGACGAGGGTACCACCAAAAGACAAAAATGTAAAAAACAAAAATGGTATTTTATATCTATAGGATACCGCCAAAAATATTTTTTCTATAGATGATTTATTTTGCTTTTCGATCCTTCATGAAAGTTATAGATCTCGTCGAGATGACCAACTTTCATGTTGACAACTCTTTTAATTTGACCTTTTTTGTTATTTCTTTTTTTATTTTTATTTACATTTAATTTGTGATTTTTCTGGGAGCTACACGTGGCAGCTCCTAGAGCCACAATGTGTCACCCATTTTATTTATTTTCATAATTTTATTTATTTTATTTAATTTATATTATTTATATTATCTATCTTTATTTATTTATTTATTTTATTTTTTACTCACCACGTGGTCGCCCCTACGCGTGCCACGTGGCATACCCACCCTTCTCTCTCCTCTCCCTTATGCGCTCTGCTCGACCCGATCACCAATCGTCACCCTTCGCAGTGGTGTGCCCCGCTCGCTCTCCCCATGTCGACTCCACCCCACTTCTCCTCCTCGCTCCCCAGATCCCCACGAGTTTGCCCAACCGCCCTCCCCTCCAAGCTCGCAACCACCCTACGGGACCTGCTCTCGTCCACCCCTACATCACGTAATTCACACACCTCTCCCTCGATCTCCCATCTTCCAACGACCCACACGACCCAACCACCTTCAAAAGGGGCTTGAACACCTCCCATCGACCTGATCCGCCAACATAGGGAGAGAGAGAGGGAGACTCAACAGCCTCCTAATATCGTCGGTGACAGCTATGAGCATCCGGTCGAGAGCGACGATGACGCTTCTTCGCCCTTGGCATGATACGTGGAAACAATCCACGTTGCAGTAGCTCCTCCAGAGCATCTTTTCCTCTCGACTCCCTTCACCATAGTCGATTAAGGCGATGGCCATCGGAGGGCGACCAACACTCCAAACCCTCTGGTGAACCTCAGGTATAATCTCTTTCTCCCTTTCTTATCCTTTTCTCTTTCTTCCTCCTCCTACTTCTGTTGCTCTTCTGTTCTTTTTCTTCCTTTGTCCTACCCAATTTCTTACTCTTCCCAATCCAAATTAACCCATCTTTGTTAACTTCCACCTTTGGCATTGTCGATCTCTGCAAGAGGTCAACCCATATCGCTCCCTTGACCCATCCTCCCTCGCCCTTTGTTCGCTTGCTCTGAAAACTGCAGGAGTCCAAGAAGGAGCATCATCTCAAGTGTATCCTACAGCAACTGGTCATGTGTCGACCAGTCGACTCTCCTCTGACACACCACCTCCACTCCTCCTTTCGAGCTTGTCATCTCCTTGGCTGAGTGTGTGTCACCTGATCTCTCACATCCATCAACATTTACAACCGGGGAAAATCTGCTCCACCGTCTCCAGCTGACGCCTCCACGCCACCAACCACCGCTTACCGCCTCTCCACCGCCTTGGATTTGACACTACTCACTGATGAATACCCATTCATCACTCTTTATTCTTATATTTTAGCTACAAAAACCTATGCAAATGCATGTAGATATGTGTAAATAGGGTTAATTAGCAAAAGCATGCATGTTTGTAAATATAAATAATTAGCATGTTTTTGTGCAAAAATAAAAGAATAAAGATGAAAAAGAAAAAGAGGGAAATATTTAGAATAAATATTGAGCAACCTAACCCAAGGGAGGGCTCAGCATGGGCCTGACCGCATAAAAGCCAAGTAGAGGGAGATAGGGGCTCACATATGTATATATTTGTAAATAAATAAAATAATATTTTCCTCAGCCAAAAATATGCTTGTATATATTTTGTATATATTTAGAAGCTATTAAAAACAAAATAAAAATTAAAAAAATCAAAAATCCAAAAAAACATCTCTTCACCATGTACATAGACCACCTTCTTTATTTATTTCACCTTGTAAATAACCTAATTTATTTTCAAACCTTTTTGTAAATATCCCTTTTTATGTTTTGTAAATAAAATAAATAAAAAGAAACAAGACAAAAATCAAATAAAAATTACAAAATTAAAATACAAAAATATATTGTATATATACCATGTACATATATGTATATCACTAATTATTTAACCTATGTATATAAATAATAAAAATAAAATAAAAATAGCCTTTTATTCCTCCTTTTATCCTATAAATAAATAAAATATAAAATAGGAATAAAAATGTATAAAAAGAACTAATTAAAAATCAAAAATCAAAAATCAATATAGTGTATATATACCTATGTATAGCTACTATGTATAGACCTTATTTTTATTTCCAAAAATTAATTAAAAATCACAAAAAAATAGAAAAAATTAAAACAAAAATATTTTGTGTTTTGAGTTTTTGAAAATTCGGCCATTTAAGGCCCCAAAAAAATCAAATAAGAATTCAACCCTTGGCGGGCTCTGATTGGTCCACGGGGGATTGTTGACCCCCGGTCAACACCTCCCCCAGGACCACCAGAGCCCGGGTCCTGTTCGCGGACCCGACTTCGCCCAATTATCTCTACCAGACCCGATCCCCATTTCGCCTAATCTAAGGTCCTAATCATCCCCCGTGCATCCGGGAATCTCGCCCGACATTCTTCCTTGGGATCCGCGCTTCAGCTCGCCCTACCCGATCGATCCTTCCCGGACCTGCACCCATATAAAACTCGAGCTCAGCCGCCTCCTCATTCCATCTTTGGCTCTCCACCTTCACTCCCGTGACCTCCATTGTAACCACCGAGGTGACAGCTCGCGTTGGCCCTTGTTGCAGCGAGGAGGAGGTGCTTGGACCATCGATCCGGCAGCCGCGCGCCGCCGTGCTCCGCCACCTAGCTGGAGCTCGAGCCTCAGGCAATGACGACCTTCGAGGCGACGACCAAGAGCTAGCCAAGCTCCAGCCCAGTCTTTCGCATCGCCCAGGTATCCATTTAGCGCATCTATTTAGTGTAATTTCATGTTTCGCCCAAATCGACCCCTCGCCGTGTTCCTCTGATTCCGACCATCTCGCGTACTATTTCGATCATCGGAGCACACCATCACCCTCGCCACTCCCTCGCGCACGTTCTACGCCCACTCGTTCAACCCAGCTCGCCCCGGAGCTGGGAGTCGAGCTCCTCCATCCCCAGCTCGCCGGAGCTCATTCGCACCGACCCACCAGCCACCGTCACCCCGCTTCTTTGGGTCGAGGCACTTTGCCCTCGACCCGCGAAGCTCCTGGCGTGTTTTGCAGGTCAGAAGGAGGGCATCTGAGCCCCCCCTCACATCAGGTCCAGGAGCCCACCGCAGCCGAGCTCGCCGGAGCCCCTCCAGGGCTCGGGTGGGCCATCGGACAGTACCAGCAGCTGCGGGACGCCGTCGCCCATCTTCCCCGATCACCAGGAGCAGCTGAGGAGGACTGCAGCTCACGCACGAGGCCGGCGAAGTTCGCCGGTGGAGTGTTCTTCCACCATCCTCCAGCACCGTCCGATCAGCCCCCGCTCCCAGTTTGCATCGCCACCATCCATTTCTCGAGGAGCAGCAGCCGTTGATCAGATCGAGGGGCTGATCTGAACCGTCCGAGCAGCAGAGAGAGAGCCACCTGAGACCTGACCCGTCCGATCCTCCACGTGGCTCCCTCTGGAGCGTCGATTTGGCCCAAGAGACAAAGAAGGAGAGCGCCACCATCCAGAGCCGCCCGATCTTCCACGTGGCGCGAATCCAGCCGTCGACGAATAAAGGGGTAATTTGCTTAGGGCCCCCCTCTTAGTTTATCTTTTTATTTTTAGTCCTGTAAATATTTTAGTAACTTTATTTACGTAGGGTAAATTGCATTGTGGACCCTGTGCTTGTTTGTATTTGCATGTATGCCCTTGTGTGTATGAGTCCACGTGCTTCGTCACGTGTCTAGCTGGGCTATTTACATTTTTCATCCTGTAGTTCTGTTGGGTTATGAAATGAATGAATACTTTTTGGTAATTGCATTTATGCCCCTGTGAGTGTTGTTTATGCGCATGTGCGGATTTTAGTGGGATTTTTGCATCCAAGCCCCTGGACTTTTGGTACGAGTTACCAAAAAGTCCAGAAACTTGGTTTTTATTACCAAAAGGCCCCTGAGTGCCCCAGGCACGCGCCACGCGCGTGACTTGCTGGGATTTTTGCACCTTGGCCCCCAGACTTTAGGGTATTAGCACTTACGTCCCTGTGCACAGTGCCCCCTCTTTGATTTTTGAATAAATATCAAACCACCTCCAAATTCGATGAAAATTTGACATATGGCTCCTACCATGTTGTAGGATTTTTGAGAATTTTTGAGGACATTTTTGATTTGATTTAGTATTTTTAAAAATTCAAAAACCTCCTTTTTAGCTACTGTCTAGATATAAAAATACCAAAAAAATATAAAATCACCTCTAAAAATTCCAAAAAAATTAGCTACTGTTTCTTGCTTGTTGTTTGATTTTCTAGCCAATTTTGGCTATTTTTCATTAAGTAAAAACCTTAAAAATTGAAAAACCCCTTAAAACTCATAAAAATTATAATAAATAATTTAAAAATCCAAAAACAATAATTAGGGTGCCTAAATTTTCCTTATCTTTTCTAGAATACAAAAAAAAACCACCTCCAGGGCTATCTGAGATCCTTAGATATTTTATCTTTGGGTTTCAAGCCTTGCTGGACAGTACCATTTCTTTTTCGCACTGTTTGATTTTTAGAAAATAATTTACCCATTAGAACAATACCAAAAATTCACCAAAAACACTTAAAAACCTAAAAAACATAAAAACAATTTTTCCTTAATTTTTGCTTGATTTTTGGTGTGTTAAATAATTTGCCCAAGTGTGTTGATATTTGTTTTCTTTTATTTTCGTTATCTTTTAAAAATCCAAAAAAATATAAAAATTATCAAAAACCACTAAAAAACATTTCCTTTTATTTTTATATTGTTTTTACTACTTCGTAGGCCCTAGGCCAATCCGTGCTCCTTGTGTTCGACCCTGGGAGCTATACCAGGTTAATCACATAGCTAGGACCGCTTGATTTGCTTTGTTTGATTTTCGATTCGTTTCGCGGTTCGATTCTTTTTCTTGATTGACACATCTTCTGAGATCCGGGTCGCAACGACCCTTGTTTCATTACCTTCACCCGGGTCTTAGGGAATTTTGTGCCATCAGAATGGCGCCGTTGCCGGGGAGCACGACTTAGTAGTTATTTTTGACTTTCTTTTCATTTTTGTTTTCGCGGCTTTTCGCGGCTCTTCGAAGCTCGCGGCTTTTCGCGGCTTTTGTTCATAGTTCCTTTTTGATTTATTTTGTTTTATTTTGATTTTCTTTTCTTTTTATTTTTGTTTGATTTTGTGTGACTATTTTATTTCTCATTTTTGCATATATACCCTTGTTCTTATTTTCATTTATTATTTGATTATTTTATTGGTCTGACCACCCTCTTCTATCTTTCTTGCGAGGGCCCGAGGACCGCGGAGGCGACTTTCGAGGAGCCGGTGCAGCCGCGGAGTTCGGAGGCGGCTTCTTTCTCTACGAAGCCGCAGGAGAGAGCGAGAGAGAGAGAGAGTGAGTGGGAGAGGATAGCTTAGTTTATTTTCAGTTCATTTATTATTGTAATAATACAGGAACTGTGAGACTTTTAGACACTTAGACCGTAGCGGGTCTGTTTCGCCGAGCACCGGCGTGCTCGGGGGACCCATTAGGACCTCGCGGTTTTTCGCGGTTTTCTCGCGGCTTTTCTTTTTCTTTCTTACTGTCATTTTCCGGGTTTTTCGCGGTTTTTGCTCAAGCCCCTAGACATAGGATTTTTGTTGGTTGTGACGTAAGATTTCTAAGGCCCAACACTTAATAGAATATCTGTTCCTATAGCACGTAATTGGACCTTACTAAAATTCACTAAAAAAGTTAGTTTAATTGGATTTGAGACCACGTGCCGTTAGGAGTCACATACAGCGCTGGCAGGACCCGTTGTGGCGGGCACCGAGTGACTCCCAAGATCGGACTCCGGACTCGATTCGGTTAACTAACTATTGTTCTTCACGATCAATAGAAGTTGCTTGTCTTAGGACTCGGCTTTTTACCGTTGCATCATATAGCTTAGTTTACTTTTCTGTCTTTATTTTATGCGCGGATCACTCTGCATGTAGAGAGCTGGAGGCAGGTATGCTTTTCTGACTTTGCATGCATCATTGATTTCTCGTGCATCGGCTTTTTCGACTTCCCCCCCCCGATTTTGGACTTAATAACCAGGAGAACCGAAAAATTCGTTAGGCGTTTTTGTTTGCATTGAAAAATACCTAAAAAGAGTAACCATAAAATTGGGACTGCTAAGACTATCGACCTTAAAACTCGCTCACCCTAAAAATTCTGTCTTGGGGAGAGCAACCCCCTCATTGCTTGGTTTGTATGTGCGAGAGAGTGACCCGAACACTAGGTAGAGCCCCCCCGTTGCTATACTTGACTGACTACCGACTCTTCCGTGCGGGCCAGTCGGTTGGGTTAGCAGCGGAGATCCCAACAGGTCACGTAATCGCTCTGATATTTGTGTGTTCACCAAATAAAACAGACAAGATAATTTGACCGAACTTTCACGGTCTTCAGCTCGCGTTGCGTTGGTGAACCGCGGGTTTGTTTTTCGATCATAGTTTTTCCAGATCTCATCCGCCCTACTCGCCAGATCGAGATGATGGGTAGACGATCTCTTAGGCAGCCTTTGGCTGCACCGCTTTCGGGCGCGTCTACCTCATCATCTAGGTTGGCTCGCGAGAGCTCAGACCCGCTCTCCGAACCCGAGTACGACTCCACCCTGTTCCCCCTCGACCCCCTTTCTGATCTACCCGAGAGACCTGAGCCCGAGGAGAGACTTATTCATTTGACAGCACCTGAGTTGGGCTCCTTCGATTTTGCAGACATCGAGATGGCAGGCGCAGGCAGTTCTGACGATCACTCCCGTCCCGAGCACTTTGTACTGGACCAGGGAGCGATCAACTCCACCCTGATCGCACAGTTAGAGACAGTCCAGCAGCAGCTCCGCGATCAGGGAGCTTTTATGATAGAGATGAGGCGTGAGATGGAGAGGCTCAGAGCAGAGAGAGATGCACAGAGCGAGCCCGAGGACCCCGATGAGGCACAGGCACGAGCCGCAGCAGCAGCAGCAGCAGCCGCGGCCGCCGCCGCAGCGGCAGCAGCCGCAGGAGGAGCAGGACCACCTAGACCGATGCGGGAGTTGCACAACCCCGGATCTACCTTGATGCACCATTGGGTTGTGGTTCCAGCCATCGTGGGGGACTTCAAGTTCCCCCCGAACACCTTGCAGATGCTCCCGCAGTTCCATGGACTGGCTACCGAGGAGCCCCATCTCCACCTACAGGAGTTTCTCATGATTTGCAGTACTGTCCACGACAGGCATGTGGACCAGGATACCATACGGATGATTGCCTTCCCCTTCTCACTGGCAGATAGAGCAGCCACCTGGATGAAGCATTTGGGGAGATTCGTGTACACATGGGAGCAGCTCCGCACCGAGTACTTGAACAAGTACTATCCACTCGGGCGGACGAATGCAGCGAGGGCCCTGATCAGCAACTTCTCCATGTTCCCCAATGAGCAGTTCCATGAGGCTTGGGAGAGGTTCAGAGAGCTTTTGGACAGATGCCCACACCACGATATCACGAAGCCGAACCTAGTTCAGAGCTTCTTCAGTGGGTTGTCACCAGAGCTACAAGGCCTGGTGAACGCTTCTTGTGGCGGGTCCTACTTCGCCAAGGACCACGACCAGGTCTGGGCTATTTTTGAGGAGATGGCAGAGAACTACATGGTCATGTCCCAGACCCGGCTCTACACTCAGAAGACCCAGCCACATCAGCCAGGACCCGTGCAGTACCAGAGGATAGCACGGGTAGATGCAGGTCCTTCCAGTTCGTCCGCAGCAGCCACAGCAGCAGCACAGTTAGAGTCGTCAGCTGCGGACATGGGCATCATCAGCGAGAAGCTGGACCGCATGGAGCTGATAGAGAAGAAGCAGTGCCAGAGCATAGCACAGATGGATCAGATGGCACAGGTCTTGAGCGACCTGAAGACACAGCTCATGTGTCTCCAGGAGACACAGACGGCTTCTCAGCCCCGTCTTCAGTCGCGAGGCGACGCCGGCAGCAGTAGCAGCTCGTCCCAGCGCTCCAGCACCCCAGTGCAGCCTAGACAGGTTCACCTTGTACAGGCGGAGCCGTACCAGCAGCCGCAGCCCACCTTGCAGTCACCACCATCTCCAGAGATGCAGATGGTGGTCTACCAGCCGGATCAGCCGTTGGCAGTACTACCCCCAGCCCCCTTTGATGCAGAGCCGTTGATGGATGTCAACGGGATCTGGTACGACCGTCCCCAGCCTGGGATCCGACGAGATCATCCCGGATTCAGGTGGGGGAGTGGTGGTGCCCAGCCCCAGCAGCAGCCGTCAGCACAGGGAGGGCAGTACTCCCAGCCGAGAGACCATCACCAGCCGCAGCAGCAGCCCCCAGTCTACCAGCAGCAGTCGTCCTACGTTCCTCGTCCCTATCAGCAGCAGGGACAGCCTTGGAGACGTGAGCAGCAGGCTCACCAGGGATACCAGCACCAGCAGCACCCTCCTTCTTATCCCTCTCACCCATACCAGCAGCCGCAGCCTCACCCACAGAGAGGCCACCCGTCGGGCTCCCATGAGAGCCCCGCTTTGGATGATATCGCCCGCCTCCTCACGGACCAGCAGGCCACATTCAGACGGGAGATGGATGAGTTCCGCCATGAGATGCGGGACCTGATGAGAGGGAAGGCCGCCATACCCGCCCAGATAGAGCCGAACCCGAACAATCTCAAGCGGAAGTCTGAGCAGGTAGTACATACTGAGTTAGCCACTCCTAGCGATCCATTTGATGATACTTCTTCAGATCTTTTTGATGTTGATTTTGCCACGCTTAGGAGCGGTAGGACCCCAGCCGGCGGCGGCGCCTCAGCTGAGCACCATCCCGAGGTGCCACAGGAGGAGGAGGAGAGCAGTACTGAGGCCGCTCCAGATGATGACGGTGGTACTGAGGCCACCAAGGATGCTGATCCCACAGGCGGTACTGAGGCCGCCACTTCACCAGATCTAGGAGGTGGTACTGATGCCACTCCAGCAGCAGCCGAGCCAGCACGCGGTACTGATGCCGCGAGACGTCTACCTTCAGCAGCAGCAGCAGAGCAGGCCGCCCGTGGTGGTACTGAGGCCACCGGTGTTTGTACAGATAGTGGTGTTGTTTTTCCTCATGGTCATGTATCTCGGAACTCTGCTATGAATAAGGGAAAAGGTTTATTTTCTTCTGGTCCCACTGTGGTGCGTGATGTATGTGTGGATCCGGTCCTTGAACCGCTTAGACCTTTTCCTAGTCCTTCATCTGAGAAGGACCCAGTGATCCCCTTCCCTAGAGCCCTTCAGATGGGGAAGGGGAAGAAAAATGACCCAAAAAAGAGAGAGCTTGAGGAGTTCAGCCAGAGCATGATCGATCGCTTCCACATCCAGCTGACCCTCCAGGAGGCTTTGCAGCACATCCCCCTTCTCCAGAGATCTTTGAGAGAGAGGACTACAGTCAGGAGGAGGAGGAGGAACCACACTTCCGAGATACATGTGCTGACCAAAGCCACGTGCTTTGCGATCCAGAACCGACTGCCAGCCAAGAGGCCAGATTCAGGGGCCCCGTATGTCAGATGCCAGATTAGTGAGCAGTGGTTCGACCGTACTCTTCTAGATAGCGGATCGTCGATTAACCTTCTTCCGGCAGCCCTTCTCGACCGCTTCGAGTTGGGCACTCTTCGACAGAGCAGGACAGTCCTTCAGTTCGCTGATCGATCTGTCAAGAGGCCGAAGGGGTTATTACGAGACGTTATCGTCACGATTCAGGGTCTGCAATTCCTCGTGGACTTCGTAGTGTTGGACATGGAGATCCCTGAGTCAGTGACCGATACCCCCATCATCCTTGGTCGTCCGTTCTTGGCCACAGCCAAGGCGGTGACTGATCATGATAGCGGGAAGGTGTACTTTCGCGTCCAGGGCGAGAGTATACAAATAGAGACGGTCGAGGACTATAGAGCCAGATTCAGATCCCGCTCAGATGCGAGTACCGATTCAGAGCAGCTGACAGACGCAGAGCCAGACATCCACCAGGACTGTGATTTTGTGATCACAGATGATGAGGCAGCTTGGGCAGACCTTGAGACACAGACTACTCTCTCACTTTCAGACACAGCTGAGGCAGAGATGATAGCAGAGGAGAGTCTGGAGAGCACAGACCTGGTTCAGGATACCATTGCGGCAGCAGAGCCGGTCCTTGATCGCAGCACGATGATTTGTTCTGGTGGTGCTGATGCCACCTTGTTTTCTGGTGGTGCTGATGCCACCTTGCTTTCCGGTGGTACTGATACCACCGTTTCTGATGCAGATCCCTCGGATTCAGAGTCTGATTGGGCCGATTGCTATGATCAGATGCCAGACTCGAGTCCAGTTGAGCCTATTGAGGAGGAGGAGGTAGATGCAGAGCAGAGCAGAGACAGTGCAGATGAGCAGCCTTCTCCCGACCCAGTTTGCGAGAGTATGCTTTCACTTTCCCAGGCAGATTTGGCCGACCTTGCAGCATTCACTCAGTTTCTTCCACAGCCAGATTTGCCAGCACCCAGCATTCCAGAGCTGAAGCCGCTCCCTACTTCGCTGAAGTATCGATTCCTTGCGGGCGATCCTGAGATGTACCCAGTCATCATCTCCGTCGAGTTGACTGGAGAGCAGGAATCCCGTTTGATGGGGGTTCTTGAAAAGAACCGCAAGGTGATCGGATGGAGCGTAGCAGATCTCCATGGGATTAGTCCATCAGTGTGCTCCCACCACATCTATCTCGAGGATGGGGCGAAGCCGTCGCGTGAGTTCCAGCGGCGTCTGAACCCCAACCTGAGAGAGGTTGTTATGAAGGAAATATCGAAGTGGTGGGGTGCAGGTTTTATTTATCCCATTTCCGACTCCAAGTGGGTCAGCCCCTTGCATGTGGTGCCCAAGAAGACGGGCATCACGACTGTGATCAGTGAGTCAGGAGAGGAGATTGCTACACGAGTACCCACCTCTTGGAGGGTTTGTGTTGACTACAGGAGACTCAACCAAGCCACCAAGAAGGACCATTTCCCCCTGCCTTTTATTGACCAGATCATTGAGAGACTGGCAGGGAAGAGCCATTATTGCTTCCTGGATGGGTACTCGGGCTACAACCAAGTGGCCATCGCTCCTGAGGACCAGGAGAAGACCACCTTTACCTGTCCCTTCGGCACATACGCTTTTCGACGCATGCCATTTGGGCTATGCAATGCCCCTGCGACTTTTCAGAGGTGCATGCTGTCGATCTTCTCGGACATGGTAGGGGAGTGCCTTGAGGTCTTCATGGATGATTTCTCGATCTACGGAGACGGATTTGATTCTTGTCTTGACTGCCTAGATCGAGTACTTCAGCGATGTATTGAGTATCACTTGGTGCTCTCTTGGGAGAAGAGTCACTTTATGGTGACTCAAGGGACGGTGCTTGGCCACATCATCTCCAACAGGGGCATGGAGGTTGACCCGGCCAAGGTCGATGTCATTAGGAAACTCACACCGCCGTCCAATCTGAGGCAGTTACGGTCATTTCTGGGGCACGTTGGATTTTACAGGAGATTCATTCAGGATTTCAGCAGGATTGCCCGGCCGTTGACTGACCTCTTGACGAAAGACACCGAGTTCCTTGTCGATGACAAGTGTCTTTCGTCGTTTGCTACTCTCCAGCAGTGCGTGATTGAGGCTCCTGTCCTCCAGCCACCTGATTGGTCTCTCCCATTCGAGATCATGACGGACGCCTCCGACTTTGCCGTAGGGGCAGTGCTGGGACAGAGGAGGGATGGAGTACCATTTGCTATACACTATGCTAGCCGCACATTGGATTCCGCCCAGCGGAATTATACGGTCACAGAGAAGGAGATGCTAGCAGTAGTGTTTGCCCTGGATAAGTTCAGATCATATATCATTGGATCCAGAGTGACTTTGTTTACAGATCACACCGCCATCAGGTACCTCATGGCAAAGAAGGATGCCAAGGCCAGACTGACTAGATGGATCCTTCTACTCCAGGAGTTCGACATTGAGATCAAGGATAAGCCTGGAGTCAAGAATGTGGTGGCGGATCACCTATCCCGATTAGAGCAGCCTGAGGAGACTGAGCAGATTGATCCTATCCGAGATACCTTCCCAGATGAGGCGATCCTTGCTATCGCCTCACTCCCATGGTACGCCGATATTGTGAACTTTCTCGTTGCTGGGAAAGTCCCACAAGATTGGCCCAGGCAGAGGCTTGAGACCTTCCTCGCGAAGGCCAAGTCTTACCATTGGGAGGATCCCATCCTTTACCACGAGGGAGGGGATAGCGTCTGGCGTCGGTGTATTCCTCAGGAGGAACACCATAGCGTCCTCACTTACTGCCACAAGCTTGAGGCAGGAGGGCATCATTCTGGGAGGAGAACGGCACAGAAAGTGCTCCAATCCGGCTTGTGGTGGCCTACCCTCTTCAAGGACTCAGATGAGTTCGTGAAGAGGTGTACTGACTGTCAGAGGACGGGCACTTGTGGACAGCGTGATATGATGCCGATGCAGCCCATTCACTTCTGTGAGGTTTTTGACGCATGGGGCATCGATTTCATGGGTCCATTCCCTAAGAGTCAGGGATTTGAGTACATTCTGTTGGCCGTAGATTATGTGAGTCGTTGGGTGGAGGCTATCCCCGCCCGAGCCGCTGATGCGAGGACAGTTTGCAGATTTTTGAGGAAGCATATCATCACGCGGTTCGGGGTTCCACGAGTTCTTATTTCTGATGGGGGATCTCACTTCATCAACGACCAGGTGAAGGCACTTACTAGCGAGTTCGGCATAGATCATCGTGTTGCTACACCATACCATCCACAGACGAATGGTCTAGCCAAAGTGTCGAATAGGGAGATCAAGACTATTCTGCAGAAAGTCGTCCGCCCTGACCGAAAGGATTGGTCACAGCTATTGGACTCGGTCTTGTGGGCATATAGGACGTCTTTCAAGACACCTTTGGGCACATCTCCCTTTCGCCTCGTGTATGGCAAGCCCTGTCACCTACCAGTTGAGCTGAGGCACAAGTCACTTTGGGCAGTCACAGATATCTTGATGGATCCAGATGGTATAGGAGACCAGAGGATGGCAGAGCTAGCTGCCCTGGAGGAGCTTAGAGATGCAGCGTTCTCAAGCAGCCTACATTATAAGGAGAGAGTCAAGGAGTGGCATGATTCTCATATCAGCCACAAGCATTTTGAGATTGGACAGAGAGTATGGCTGTTTGATGCGAGGCTTAGATTATTTCCAGGGAAGCTACAGAGCAAATGGAAAGGACCTTATCTGGTTCGGAAGGTACACGACAACGGTAGCATCGACATATCTGAGTTGTCTTCTGAGAGTACCTTCCGAGTGAACGGCCAGCGGCTCAAACCATTTCTAGATCATGAGCCGCGGGTCGTTGATATTGCCCCTATTCATTTTGCGTGAGATGTGGTCTTTGACTCACATCTAATGCATCTCACGCCTGAGCTAACTGATCATCAGCTGTACATAGATCCAGATGTCCATATCAGCACATTCTTTAGTCCCACATCCCTTTCTCCATCTTGTGATTATGCTATACTTAAGGTGCACCTTACCCTAAGTATAGGGGGGATGTGAGACCCTTTGGGTATTTCTTTTGTTTCTGTCTACCCCTGTTTTGCTGCCTATACTTAGGGGCATCTTACCCTAAGTATAGGGGGGGGGGGGGGTAGACCCTGTACATTCTCCACTCGGTTTTCCCTTCGTGTACAGACTGCTATACTTAGGATTACTTGATCCTAAGTATAGGGGGAAGACCCGAGTCCCTCTTGACTTTTTATTCTGCTTTTGTATAGCCTTCCTTTTCACTTCCCTATACATAGCACGAGTTATGTCTTCTTCATCGCTCTTGACTCTGAGGACATCGTTCGAGCTAAGTATAGGGGGGTGTGTATATATTTCATATATACTTTAGCCATAACTCGTACTTTGTGTGAGTGTGTTAATAAATAAAAATGGCTAAAACCACAAAAATTAAAAAATTTTCATGTACATAATCTTCTTTTATTTGCACATACATAGCTAGTGTACAAATTATTTTTGTAAAAATGATTTCAAAAATCTTTTGTGTAAAGCTTGTGTAAATATTTTCTGTATCAAAATTATGTATATAGTACAAAATTTTTCCAAAATGTTTTGAAAATCAAAAGTTTGCAAAAATCTTGTGTAAATGTGTGTAAATACCTTTTTGCAAAACTTGCACTTCATGCATCATCATTCATGATTTCAAAACATTTTTCAAAAATTTTGCATGATTGTAAAATAGTGTGTAAATATGCATCTTTTTGTACATATGTATATAGTTTTTCTGGATGATAGTTGACATTTAAACTAGCCTGGAATCAAATTGAGAAATGGAGCTTGATTAAGATCTTAATCCACCTAATTTCTAAGAGGAACCTTATAGGGCTTAGGTTTAAGGCTTTTCAGGTCCATGGTGACTTAATTCTTTGAGTCCACTAGGCTGTGATCACATGTCATCTCAATGAGCCTAAGTAGAGCACTTAACAACAACACATGACTCATATAGATTATGGCTTTACTTGGACAACCGCACTATGCACCGAGCTCTCTACGGATGAGGTGGTGAGGAGGCAGTCTTCCTTGGCTTGGGGTAGCATATGAGGGTAGTACTTCTAGGCGGAACCTCTCTTCTTCATTTAGTGAAGGAAGTGCGTCTCAACTTGGTCTGGTTGCCATGAGGTCTAACGACGGGAGTTGTGGGTTGCAATAAAGCTTCAAAAGAGGGATAGTCTACTGGCTCAAGAGGAAAAACTCCTTGTATATATGCTGCACATGTACATGTTGTATAGATGCACTCGAAAAAAAAATATACAAAAAGAAAAGAACTCCAAAAAAGTGGTGGGTCTGAGAGAAAATGATAATCCCACCGGAGTATGTATATAAGTGCAATAAGCAAAGCTTGGTTTCATGATCCACCTGTTGTAGCTTGCAGCAGGGAGACTTGGCTACACTGGTCAAGCTCCCAAGGGTACTTGGCTACACTGGCCTTGACCCATTCTCTTCTTCCCCCTCTTCTTGAGCCGGTTGTACTTGAACTTAGAAGGGAATACCCCGCTCCTCGAGGAAAGAGTGGCCAGATTGAGGTCTTAGAGTTACCTTGTTAGGGAGGGTTGTCAAGTTGCCATTTCTGAGGTGGAGAGCTTAAACCTCACATCCACAGGACAAGAAAAGATTCATGGTCTTCAGGGTTTGTAGTTGATGACTTGTTCTGATCTGGAGCATTGAGGAGTCTTGGTTATAGAATAGTGGAACTTAGAGGCTGTTAGGTTTTAAGCTTAAGTCTAAATAAGGTTCCGACACATCAATAATCCAAAGATCTGATTAAGCTCCATACCTCAATTTAATGAAGGCAAGTTTAATAATCAACCTTGATCCATGTACATTCTCTTTTTCTTTTTCTTTTTCTTTTTCTTTCTTTTTCACTTCTTTTTCAAATAAGTGTTTGCTAAGGGACTAGCAAAGTATAGTATAGGGGGGTGATGAATACCCATTCATCACTCTTTATTCTTATATTTTAGCTACAAAAACCTATGCAAATGCATGTAGATATGTGTAAATAGGGTTAATTAGCAAAAGCATGCATGTTTGTAAATATAGATAATTAGCATGTTTTTGTGCAAAAATAAAAGAATAAAGATGAAAAAGAAAAAGAGGGAAATATTTAGAATAAATATTGAGCAACCTAACCCAAGGGAGGGCTCAGCATGGGCCTGACCGCATAAAAGCCAAGTAGAGGGAGATAGGGGCTCACATATGTATATATTTGTAAATAAATAAAATAATATTTTCCTCAGCCAAAAATATGCTTGTATATATTTTGTATATATTTAGAAGCTATTAAAAACAAAATAAAAATTAAAAAAATCAAAAATCCAAAAAAACATCTCTTCACCATGTACATAGACCACCTTCTTTATTTATTTCACCTTGTAAATAACCTAATTTATTTTCAAACCTTTTTGTAAATATCCCTTTTTATGTTTTGTAAATAAAATAAATAAAAAGAAACAAGACAAAAATCAAATAAAAATTACAAAATTAAAATACAAAAATATATTGTATATATACCATGTACATATATGTATATCACTAATTATTTAACCTATGTATATAAATAATAAAAATAAAATAAAAATAGCCTTTTATTCCTCCTTTTATCCTATAAATAAATAAAATATAAAATAGGAATAAAAATGTATAAAAAGAACTAATTAAAAATCAAAAATCAAAAATCAATATAGTGTATATATACCTATGTATAGCTACTATGTATAGACCTTATTTTTATTTCCAAAAATTAATTAAAAATCACAAAAAAATAGAAAAAATTAAAACAAAAATATTTTGTGTTTTGAGTTTTTGAAAATTCGGCCATTTAAGGCCCCAAAAAAATCAAATAAGAATTCAACCCTTGGCGGGCTCTGATTGGTCCACGGGGGATTGTTGACCCCCGGTCAACACCTCCCCCAGGACCACCAGAGCCCGGGTCCTGTTCGCGGACCCGACTTCGCCCAATTATCTCTACCAGACCCGATCCCCATTTCGCCTAATCTAAGGTCCTAATCATCCCCCGTGCATCCGGGAATCTCGCCCGACATTCTTCCTTGGGATCCGCGCTTCAGCTCGCCCTACCCGATCGATCCTTCCCGGACCTGCACCCATATAAAACTCGAGCTCAGCCGCCTCCTCATTCCATCTTTGGCTCTCCACCTTCACTCCCGTGACCTCCATTGTAACCACCGAGGTGACAGCTCGCGTTGGCCCTTGTTGCAGCGAGGAGGAGGTGCTTGGACCATCGATCCGGCAGCCGCGCGCCGCCGTGCTCCGCCACCTAGCTGGAGCTCGAGCCTCAGGCAGTGACGACCTTCGAGGCGACGACCAGGAGCTAGCCAAGCTCCAGCCCAGTCTTTCGCATCGCCCAGGTATCCATTTAGCGCATCTATTTAGTGTAATTTCATGTTTCGCCCAAATCGACCCCTCGCCGTGTTCCTCTGATTCCGACCATCTCGCGTACTATTTCGATCATCGGAGCACACCATCACCCTCGCCACTCCCTCGCGCACGTTCTACGCCCACTCGTTCAACCCAGCTCGCCCCGGAGCTGGGAGTCGAGCTCCTCCATCCCCAGCTCGCCGGAGCTCATTCGCACCGACCCACCAGCCACCGTCACCCCGCTTCTTTGGGTCGAGGCACTTTGCCCTCGACCCGCGAAGCTCCTGGCGTGTTTTGCAGGTCAGAAGGAGGGCATCTGAGCCCCCCCTCACATCAGGTCCAGGAGCCCACCGCAACCGAGCTCGCCGGAGCCCCTCCAGGGCTCGGGTGGGCCATCGGACAGTACCAGCAGCTGCGGGACGCCGTCGCCCATCTTCCCCGATCACCAGGAGCAGCTGAGGAGGACTGCAGCTCACGCACGAGGCCGGCGAAGTTCGCCGGTGGAGTGTTCTTCCACCATCCTCCAGCACCGTCCGATCAGCCCCCGCTCCCAGTTTGCATCGCCACCATCCATTTCTCGAGGAGCAGCAGCCGTTGATCAGATCGAGGGGCTGATCTGAACCGTCCGAGCAGCAGAGAGAGAGCCACCTGAGACCTGACCCGTCCGATCCTCCACGTGGCTCCCTCTGGAGCGTCGATTTGGCCCAAGAGACAAAGAAGGAGAGCGCCACCATCCAGAGCCGCCCGATCTTCCACGTGGCGCGAATCCAGCCGTCGACGAATAAAGGGGTAATTTGCTTAGGGCCCCCCTCTTAGTTTATCTTTTTATTTTTAGTCCTGTAAATATTTTAGTAACTTTATTTACGTAGGGTAAATTGCATTGTGGACCCTGTGCTTGTTTGTATTTGCATGTATGCCCTTGTGTGTATGAGTCCACGTGCTTCGTCACGTGTCTAGCTGGGCTATTTACATTTTTCACCCTGTAGTTCTGTTGGGTTATGAAATGAATGAATACTTTTTGGTAATTTCATTTATGCCCCTGTGAGTGTTGTTTATGCGCATGTGCGGATTTTAGTGGGATTTTTGCATCCAAGCCCCTGGACTTTTGGTACGAGTTACCAAAAAGTCCAGAAACTTGGTTTTTATTACCAAAAGGCCCCTCAGTGCCCCAGGCACGTGCCACGCACGTGACTTGCTGGGATTTTTGCACCTTGGCCCCCAGACTTTAGGGTATTTGCACTTACGTCCCTGTGCACAGTGCCCCCTCTTTGATTTTTGAATAAATATCAAACCACCTCCAAATTCGATGAAAATTTGACATATGGCTCCTGCCATGTTGTAGGATTTTTGAGAATTTTTGAGGACATTTTTGATTTGATTTAGTATTTTTAAAAATTCAAAAACCTCCTTTTTAGCTACTGTCTAGATATAAAAATACCAAAAAAATATAAAATCACCTCTAAAAATTCCAAAAAAATTAGCTACTGTTTCTTGCTTGTTGTTTGATTTTCTAGCCAATTTTGGCTATTTTTCATTAAGTAAAAACCTTAAAAATTGAAAAACCCCTTAAAACTCATAAAAATTATAATAAATAATTTAAAAATCCAAAAACAATAATTAGGGTGCCTAAATTTTCCTTATCTTTTCTAGAATACAGGAAAATCACCTCCAGGGCTATCTGAGATCCTTAGATATTTTATCTTTGGGTTTCAAGCCTTGCTGGACAGTACCATTTCTTTTTCGCACTGTTTGATTTTTAGAAAATAATTTACCCATTAGAACAATACCAAAAATTCACCAAAAACACTTAAAAACCTAAAAAACATAAAAACAATTTTTCCTTAATTTTCGCTTGATTTTTGGTGTGTTAAATAATTTGCCCAAGTGTGTTGATATTTGTTTTCTTTTATTTTCTTTATCTTTTAAAAATCCAAAAAAATATAAAAATTATCAAAAACCACTAAAAAACATTTCCTTTTATTTTTATATTGTTTTTACTACTTCGTAGGCCCTAGGCCAATCCGTGCTCCTTGTGTTCGACCCTGGGAGCTATACCAGGTTAATCACATAGCTAGGACCGCTTGATTTGCTTTGTTTGATTTTCGATTCGTTTCGCGGTTCGATTCTTTTTCTTGATTGACACATCTTCTGAGATCCGGGTCGCAACGACCCTTGTTTCATTACCTTCACCCGGGTCTTAGGGAATTTTGTGCCATCACTCACCAGACTTCCTGTCGCTTGTCCAGCTGCCCGACTGTCCTTCGCTGCTGCGCTCCAACCACAAACCATAACCTGCCGTCCATAGTCTCCAAAACCCCTTTACTCCGCCAAGGACCTACAGTCTGCATCAGATTAGGGTCGGGGCCTTGATATGACGGTCCCAAGTTGTTCATGTTGCATGGTCTGAACCTAGCCCGAGCCACTAGCTCCGAGCGTCCAGAAGCAACTGCCACCACCATGTGGAGGTCGGATAAATGAAACAGCATTTAGGCCTCCATCCGAACCTGTAGAGGCATGTGAGATGCACACCGGTGGGGGGATAAATGCGTGCGTACTCCAGGCCCTTTTCCATATTTCGTGCATAAGTCCCGCTTTCCAAGAGGCACGTGAGGCGTATGAGGCCTCCTAGGAAAATTGCATTCAAGTCCCCAAAGTTTAGGCAATTTCATATAAGTCGAGTCAGCATATTTGTTTCATTATCATTTTTTATATATTGCGTTCATAATCCTATGTTCTAGCTTTATTTTGAGTCACATTTCCATATCAATTTTCATTTCTAAAAATTTGATATTGTAGAACAACTAATTCTTTATCTAATGAGTATTTATTTGCTATTTTTTGAACAATGACTAATTTATTATAATTAACTTGGTGAAAACTTGTGTAGTTTACCCACTTTTTGCTTTGAAATTTTTGTTAAATTATTCACTGCTCTAAAAATTCCCAAAAACCACATTAGATAGATACTTGTGTTATATTGTTCCTAAAAATCACATCAATTACATGCATAATTTTCTTTGAATAAATCATTTTGTGATTGTACTAATTAAATTTTAATAGACTATAAACTTAACATTTCCAGGGTTTAGAATTTTTCCTAGATAGACTATCATTGGATACATCTAGGATAATTTTAGTTTCTAAAAATAATTAAGCTTGCTATTATGAAAAGTAATTTATCAAAAATCACATCTTCTGCATTATTTAATTCATTAAAAAATCATTTTATCTCCAAAAATCCAAAAAATTATAGTAGCTTAATCTCATCATGTTTAACATTGTATAAGTTTCATAATTTTTGGATATCATTAAAATTGGCATTTCATCCATTAATTGCATTTAAAAATTACAAAAAAAATATTTATACGAAAACTTTCTGAGTCATCTCGAAATCGACCCAAGGAGATAGTGACCTCCCTGAGTTTGACCATGGGCTTGCCCAAGTAAAACAAAAATTCGACTGCTCACTTTTAATTGAATAATTAATTAAGTGGTAATTTTTGATAAATATGTTAATTGCCTGACTACGACAATTCAAAAATATTAACTAGAGAAATTTCGGGTTCTTCATTAGCACAGACAAGTGATGCAATATGAATATTCTTAGATCTAAATGGGGAGATCTCGAGGCTTTGCGAGGGTAAAGGAATAAGAGCCTGATAGGACACTGCCCTTGCGAGGGCAGTGATGGATCGAGGTGGACTGAGTAATGGAGAAGTAGAGGGAGGAAGATGATGATGGTGTGAAAATAGTCAGAGAACGACGAATGTCTATGTGTGCTCAGATGGTAAGGAGAGTGAGTGTATGCACTACGAAAAATAGGAGAAAGATGAAGAAAAGAAAGAAGAACAAAACCTGGAGAAGAAGATGGTTGATGGAGGAAGTACTGGGGAGGCAGAGGCTGGCCGGTGAGAAGGGGAGGAGGCTCCTCGATCGTCACTTGACACGAGGGCTGGTCGTTGAGCTCCAGCACCTCTGGTGAAGGGCTGCAACAAGGTGGTTTCACCTTGGATCGTACCGATGACAATTGCTCGATCTTTTCTCAAAATCTTGCACCCACTTTGTCATAGGAGGTCGAGATGAGCTTGGAGATGTCACGCGTGAAGGTGGATGGCGTGCATGGGTGTGGAATATGGGTATTTAAAGACAAAGGAGAGCGGTTCCAAGTGAGTGGACAACGAGCTTCAACCGCTTCCCTATGACTGGAGATTGGATGAGAATGTGGGCAAGGTGGCACACAAAGAAGAGGAGAGAGATTCATATATGACCAGGCATGGTCGTGTGGTGAGGGGATGACTAGATACATGGAGGAAATGATGTGATTGTGGGCGGTTGGTGTGTTTGAATGCAAAGGAGTGTTAGGGCTGGAGGTAGAAGATGGAGCTCAGCCGTTGGATCAAGTGATCCAACAACTGTTGGTGAGGTGCTAATGAATGTGTGTGATGCCTTCTGATCATCAGATCAGAGGTCTGAGAGCGAGGCGGGTGGCGACAGGAGAGGCGGACCACATGGGCAGCCCTGGAACTCCACGTGGTCCAATGAGAAAAAAGAAAAAGATAAAAATAAAGATAAATACAAATAAAATATATACAGACCTCAAATTAAAAAGTAATCAACATGAAAGTTGTAGATCCGTTTGAGATCTACAACTTTCACGTAGAATTCAAAATGGAAATAAAACGTATGCACACGATAAGAATATTTTGTAAGTATTTTTAAGTAATTAAAAATACTTAATTTTGTCTTTTGTAATTTTTTTCTATTTTGATTTATAAATAAATAAAAAATAATTATGTAAAGTATTATAATAATATTTAAGGTATTTTTAATAATAAGAAAATACAATAAATAACATAATGTTACTTATGTACACATAATTAATGTTAATTATTTACAATGTATCAAGTGTTAATATTAGTGAATTGATTATAAAAATTACTGAATGTTCTAGGTAATAGGGATAGTAATAATGTAATATGATGATAAAACATGGATATATCAATAGTATGATCTCCCAGATATTATCTCCAAGTATCCGGGACGTCTTCTCACCAGCCCTAATTGGATTAGGAATTGTATTAAATGATATCAATGTTATGATAATAATAATTATTATCAATGATAAAATGTATATCTAGGGTTTGTGGATACGATCCACATCGTATGTTTTTAATTAATATATATTGATTCATAATAATTAATATACATATATATGAATATGATTTATATATATTATTCAAAGGTATATTTGTGAATCTGATTCGCATTAGAAATTAAATGTAATTTGGAACATTTTTTTAGGGTGCATGAATAAGATCCATAATTTATGAGGTAGCTCTCATAAAATACTAAAATATGATTTTAGTAATTAAATCAAGATAATAGAATGATAATTAAAAGTTTGCAACCAAAAATAGGACAAGACCATGGAGTCACAATGTGATTAGAAGGCTCTTAATTCTTTGGTTATCTGTTATTTTTTAAGATGATGATTGAACGGATAAATAGGAGCATATTTATTTAAGGCAAAGGATATATCCTTACTTTAGGATCATCATCCATAATCTCACTAGCGTGGATGTACCTAATAGGAGTAGGACTCCTAGGGATGTCCCCTCTTGTATAAAATAGAGGACATAGCCTCTCTCTTAAGAGCATGATTCATTCCACTAATTCCATTATCTTGAGAGAAGAGTCTTAAGAGTTTATAACTCTTTTGTACACATCCACCCTCCTCTCCTACCATAGCCTACACATCTACCATGTTACCTTCTTCTTCTCTAAATTGGTGGGCGCCTTCGTGAGAGAAGAACACCTTCTTCTCCACGCCTATCATACATGGATGAGAGATCGATTTCATACAACAAAATCAGGATCTTGAGATCATCTAAATAACATCCTTGTGCAAACAACTTCAAGAAGAAGTAGATATCAAAGATCGTAGGAAGCTGCTTGACTCATCATCGCATTCGCGAGAGGAGAGTCATCAGATTGGATTTCATCTAGGAGGTCTCTCTTCTTTTAGAGACTCATGCTTCGAGAGGTAACACTGATCTCTTTGTAATATTCATGAGAATATAAGAAATTGTGTTTGGAAATGGTTTCCTTGAGTTTATGGTTTCTCTTTTCATAATTATATTTTTATGGTAAAACTTATGTTCATGCGATGAACACATTGAAATTGCAAATTATTTTACGATTGTTTTTTCTTATTTCCATGATGTGAATTTTTATTGGTATCAGAACCTACTTTTAAAGGATTTTGATTACATCCAAGTCCGATGAACAATCTATCATATTATTCCGATCACCAGGTACATTATTTTTGTTATTATTTTGATGTTTCGAACGATTCGATAACATACTATGTTGTGTTTTTCCCCATAATTAGACCATGTTTTTATGCGATATATATGATATCTATAAGGTTTAGACTCATGCCAATTAGACACTCCAATACTAGGTGGCGTTCAGGAGAAGATTCAAATATTGAAAACGATTGGACTCTCGTTTCGATCAATGATTGTAGCTAAAATATTTGCTATTAATTTTTTATTCATATAACATAATAAAATACTGATTAATAAGTCATTAATCAAGTCTCCAATCAGTGTGAAAAAGTTTCCATGATTCCGATCGTGTTGCCTCGAGAAATTGGATTTCTCCATAGGCTGAGTTGGAAGAGGACTCGATTGTTATAATAATTTATTTCTCTTATTTTGGGACTCAAAATAGATGAAAATACATATGATATATTAACATCTGGAGTTGGACCTAATATTATGGAAATATTTTGGATCACAACGAATTCTAAGTCCAAGTTATATAATGCTTTCTAATTTGAATTACGAGGGTACGACTTGCAAATTTGGAATATGAAGTCATTCTTTATTTATTTGGATGTATGCAATAAATCAGAATGTCTATTTATTTCATATTTTCTTTATTTATTTGTGCACTTGTTTAATTGCGAATCAACTAGAAATTATGAATTGACTGGATCGATTTCATCGATTATCTAGTTGCTATATTGGACATTTGTGGAAATTAAAAATGTTTTGAATTCCTAAATTTTCAGAGTGGTTATTATATAGTATAATACATCCTTAGTACAGTTGTACTAATCTTATTATCCAAAATTGAAATGATGACGGTGACTAGGCTTGGATATGCTGATAGGTTATAATTGGCACCATGCACCACTTGGAAGTGGAACTGCTCCCTATCAGTATTAGTCTGCATGACCTGACCGAGTCCATTTCAAGGAATTGTAGCATGAGAAGTCGTTGCATACTTTTAACAACTAAAATTGGAATAAAAAAACATGCTAGTAAGTGTGTACTATATAATGATATCAAGTACATAAATTAAATTTCTCAGATTGCTTGATTGTGGTTGCTTTTATTAGGATTAAAACTAAGATAATAACCAAGAATATTTATTTATTAGATCCCTTATTGGATTTATCATGTGAATATGTTTCGAAATGATTAATCATCAATATAAACAAGATATGGACAAGTCATATGATGACATCCATGATAATCCGTCATGGGAGTCACCGTCATGGGTTGTATTTGTGGAGACGCTCATGTGTAGTCATGACTTCGTAATACAAATTCACATGCGTGGATCGAATTCTTCGTTTTTCAAATGATATGGTCCATATGAATAGTGACCTCAATATCGTTTCCCATATTATTGAGGCGACATTGGATTGACATTGGATTACACATAGTGTAAGTTTTTAACTCGCTCATTAACTATTGGTTTAATTGACAACTTGCAAACTCAATATATATGGGGGAGTGTTAAAGATCGAACTAGGAATGCAAGTAGGACTTGCAAAGTGGAAAGAGTTCCCGCTTCTTTCATTGTAGTTGCATTGTCTCACATTATTGGGAGGTAATGAAAGTGGAAAGGAGAGTCGGATCTCGTAGTGAAGCCTTTGGGTTAGTATGCCTCATGTTTTGAAAGCTTGTAAGGGAAAGACTTTCAAAATACAAAAGTATTAGAACATATTGATTTAAATTATCTAAAACAAATTACTACAAAAAAACTCCAGAAAAAGATGAAAACTCAAAAAAATTCCCACAAAAAGCTTGAGAATAACTAGCAAGCGATCATGATCTTTTCAAGAGTCCACTTGGACCAAGAGGAAGCGGGCCACAATTTGCCTCTTCCTACTGCTATTATGACACCAAATAAGAATCTTGGGAGCATGAAAAAAGGGTCATGCATCATAAATGCTACAAGTCTTGGTGTAGAAGCTATATTAGATACTCAGAAAAGACATCTCGGTGCACCCTAGAAAAGGAGTGCATATGGTTCAAAATCCTTGATGGTCATATTGATCCACACCAAAAATAAAGCAAGTATGTGTATGTTTGCCCCATGAGTGAATCCCTTGCCCAATGAAAGAAGAGCAAAATAAGACACATGATATTAATTCCATAAGTGGCCTTTCATGATTACATCTTTTTTAAGTCTGATACCTAAAGAGACGGAAGATTAAGTTGTGACTGGCACCTGAACTAGAGTTGAGGATAAACCTCTAAGTTAGCCTCTTAGAGTCTGTCCTTGGGTGTACTTGTGCAACAATCCACATCAATTCCATGCTAGATATGACAACGAGTTCATGATCATGTTGTTTGGACCTAGGAATGCATCTATTATGTCCATGGATTTGATGAACATAATATATCACACATGCATCATGTAGTTTGTGGTAGTGTCCATTGATGATGTATGGGTCTACACTCATGAAGAGATGGGGCATAAGCAATATCTTCCATTGCGCTTAACACTAAGATAACATTAGTTGTGTGCGACTATACGAAGTACAACAAGGGTGATTTTGGCTTCTCAAACGTAGCATTCTTTAGCCATGTAAATAGGGGTAGATATGGCAGTTGACCACACCAAAATAGAAGCAACGATGTCTTAGGATCAACCTAAGACGATGATAGAAATGCATAGTTTTCAAGGCCTCGTGGTTACTATAGACATATAATTGTGGTTTTTCCCAGCTAGCCTCGATGACAGAAATACCCTATCGATGCAAGTGAGTGCACCCTTTGTTTGAAGCGATAACTAACCCTAACCCTTTCCAAGATACCTAATAAACTTAAGCATTCTTCACTCTTTTTATTTTAATTCTCATTCCCTATTGCAAAGGCTTGATGCTAGAGTTTGGATACAACAAAATTGGCTCAAGACGACTAAAAAGTTGATATTAGTCATCATGCCTCTCGTCGTTTAATTTACAACAACGAATATTATTCGTTGCTTCATTCTTTAAATTCACAACAGATATTGTATCCGTCATTATATTGCTAGCAATGAATCATATAATGATAAAATGACGAAGGCTTCTCCCAGTATAAGTGGGGTCGGCTACATGGATTCTTGCTCTAATCCATGTTGAAAGATTCGATTATTTTTTACGCTGGTTGTCAACTACCTAATGCAACCCCCACAAAGGGAGATTTAAACCCTCGTCTTTAGGGTGGTAGGCACACCACACTACCACTAGATCATTTAAACGGGTACAATGAATCATATAATGATGAATATCTTTTTTTTTGTTATTGTTGCTAAATTAGCAACAGTTAATACTACTTAAAAATATCATCAAATAATCGTCACCACACGAATCGTTATCAACGAGTTTTAAATTGATTGTGTTTATCATATTATAAGAAAATTATAATATGCAATTATCACTGTTTACCGGAGAGATTTATACCTCAAAACGCTCGCCATCTCGGCCGGCATCAATATAAAGTCTGGAAAATCTTGAATCCCAATCGTCCGAGGACTCTCTCTCGGGATTCCCCGGAAATCTCCGATTCCTATCACAGTCAGGACTCAGGCCTCCACCTAACAAGTCCTTCCTATATAAATATAAGTAACTCCTCCTCCTCCTCGTCTGCAACAAATTAATTCCCAAGTAATGGAGGAGCAAGACCGTCTGGAAGAACCCCTTCTATGCGTCAACCACTGCGGCTTCTTCGGCAGCGCCGCCACCAACAATCTCTGCTCCAAATGCCACAGAGACGCGGCCCCGGTGATTCATCAGGAGGCGAGTGTTACCCGGGAGAAGGAAGAAGCCGCGACGGTTCCGGAGAAGCCGCGGAGCCACCGCTGCGCCTTCTGCAGGAGGAAGGTGGGGCTCTTGGGCTACACGTGCAGGTGCGGGGATGTCTTCTGCTCCTCGCACCGGTACTCGGAGGAGCACGGATGCGCATTCGACTACCGGCTTGCGGGGAGGGACGCCATCGTGAAGGCGAATCCGGTGGTGAAGGCGGAGAAGGTACAGAAGTTGTGAATCTGCATCGGACGGCGATGGCAGGATGGAATTCCCATGGTTGAGTTTCCATTACGCGTCTTCTTGAGTTCCTCTACAGTTCCCTATATTTGGTAGAGCTGCTATTCACCTCTACCCATTTTGAGGTGGCATTCAGATTCAAGTTTAGTTACTGGCTATATCCAGATGTGGTAATAACGTTCCGATTGTACATATTTCGAGTTTTACTTCTTAACGATGATGCTCTGCGCTTTCGAAAACATTGATCTGGGAACATCTTTGTTGTTTTGTTTGGGTGGAAAATAATGAGTTTTGTTTGGGTGGAAAATAATGAAAAGATGAAAGCATGATCTATTCAAGAGGTCTAAGGATCTTTATATATGACAAAACCTTAGAATCTTCTCTAGCACGTAGAATATTCTCTTATAAAATATTCTTAGCAAATAAAATATTCTCCTAACAAATATACTCTTAGCGCAAAAAAAAATTCATAACACCTCCCCTCAAGTTAGAGCATATTTATCAGTCATGCTCAACTTGGACATCTGCTGAAGGTCAGTATTGATGCGAGGAGTAGTAATTCTTCCAATCTTGATAGCATCACGAATAAAATGACAGTTAACCTCTATATGCTTGGTTCGTTCATGAAACACTGGATTCGTGGCAATATATGTAGTCGAATTGTTGTCACATTAGAGTGGAATAGGAGTAGTGACATCAATATCAAGTTCTTGCAGAAAAGTTAATAGCCACGTGATCTCGCAAGTAGCCTGATCCATCGCCTTGTAGTTTGCTTCTACACTGGATCTAGATACAACAGTCTGCTTCTTGCTTCTCCGAGTAACAAAATTTCCTCCAACCATCATAGCATAACCTGTGGTAGAGTGCTGATCCTCTGGTGAGCTTGCATAATCAGCATCAGCATATGCAATAACATCGGTGTACTCATTTGCCCATAGAAGAGGCCACACTCTGGTGATTTATTCACGTATCATAGAATCTGAAGATCATCCTGCCAGTGACTGTAACAAGGTTGCTCCATGTGTTGACTAGCTCTGCTGACTGAATAGGAAATATCTGTTCTGGTGATAGTAAGGTAAAGAAGTTTGCCAACCAGACTTCTATATCGAGTAACGTCTTCAAAAATAGGACCGGAGGATGTGAAGTGTTTCTTAGGATCTGCAGGAATGCCAGCGAGCTTGCATCCAAGTAATCCGGTTTCCGTAAGAATATCCAAATAATATTTCCTCTGTGAGAGATGAAGACTCTCTGTAGTGCATAGTACTTCTATGCCCAAGAAATATCGTAGTTGACCAAGATCCTTGGTAACAAATACCATCTGGAGGAAGGCCTTGGTCTCTAGTACCCCTTTATCATCATCACCTGTGATAACAATATCATCCACATAGACTACAAGAATCACAGTACCAATTGTTTGTCTTCTGATAAACACAGAGTAATCAGAAGTTGTTCTCTGGAAGCCAAGAGTGTTGATCTATGTAGTAAGTCTGTCGAACCATGCCCTTGGGCACTACTTTATGCCATATATTATTTTGCAAAGTCGACATACATACTCCCCCTCGACTTCATAACCTGGAGGCTGCATCATGTACACTTACTCATTAAGATCTCCATATAGGAACATATTTTTCACATTTAACTGAAAGATAGGTCATGCCTTATTAGTTGCCACAGAAAGGACTTATTGAACCCATACGTGCAACCGGTGAGAATGTCTCAAAGTAATCCACTCCATATGTCTGTGTGAAGCCCTTTGCCACAAGACAAGCTTTCAACCTGTCAATTGACCCATCTAGTGATTGTTTGATCGTGAAGACCCATTTACATGCCACAGGTCTAGTCCCTCTGGGGCATTGCACTAGATCCCATATTCCCATGGTAATAAGAGCATCCATTTCTTCATCCATGGCCTTTCGCCATCCTGAATCCTGCAAAGCACTATGGTGGTATCTCGGAATAGAAATAGTCATGAGGGCATCTGCATATCGTCTGTTAGTTCAAGGTAAACTAACAATAGAGGTGAAATGAGACATGGGATGAGAAGTACATTACCTCTAAGTACTGCACATAACAATTGGAAGATCTTGGGGATTATCCGGGACATCATTGGAGGGGACACATGTAGAAGGCATATCATCATGAAAAAGAGAAACAAGCAAAGGAACATCTGGTGGTGAAGGTATTTGTCTGCGTTTATAGACAATGGGTGGAGGTGAGAGATCCAGAGGAATATATGTAACAGATTGAGTGAAGAAGCATGTCTGCTCAAAAGAGGTTATATCTGTAGAGATATAATAGTGACGTTCAATTAGATCATAACACCTATAACCTTTTTGAGTACAAGAGTAATCGATGAAAATACATTTAATCGCACGAGGAGAAAGTTTGTCTATAGAGTGAAAATTATGAACAAAGGACATACATCCAAATATTCTCAACGGAAGAGGAAAGCATGACTCAGTTGGGTAAAGTAGAGAGAAGGGGGTTGATCCATTAAGGTTTGGAGATGGAATTCTGTTGATTAGATGAACATCGGTCAGAACGACATCCCCCCAATAGGTTTTAGAAACCTTCATCTGGGTAAGAAGGGAGCGAGCATTATTTAGGAGATGTTCGAGTTTTCTTTATGCTATCCCGTTCTGTTGGGACGTATGTGAATAAGAGGTTTGATGTATGGTACTGTGGGAGGTAAAGAAATTTGTTAGGCCATACTGTGTAAATTCCATAGCATTATCAGGATGGAAAATTTTTATACAGAGGAGAAGATATTCTTGACATAATGAAAGAAGTTTTTGACAATTTTATTAATCTCCGAACGCTCTTTTAAAAGATAGACCCATGACGACCTACTATAATCATCAACAAAAACAACAAAACCTATGTCCACTCAGAGTATGGACCGGACAAGGTCCCCAAATATCACAATGGACGAGGGAGAAAGGAACTTCATGACGAGGCTCAGTACGAGCGAGGAACGACGCTCGATGATGTTTCCTGAATTGACATGTCTCGCACTCAAAAGGCTTGAGCATAGGGAGTTCAGTGAACATTAAGGAGAGAGCTTTGGCAGACAGATGACCAAGATGACGATGCCAGAGAAGAGGATCAGCGGAGATGGACGAAGCGCCAGCAAAGCCGGAGTTAGAAGGAATATCAAGATAATAAAGATCGTTCTTCTCATGTCTCCCACCAAAGATCTGTCTCATCTGTATATCCTGGAAATAACAACGAAACTCATTAAATATAACTCGATAGTTAATCTCAATGCACAGTTTGTGAACATATAATTGGCTAAGAGGAAAGTCAGGAGCGCAGTGAACGCCAATAAGCTAGAGTTTGGAGGAAAACTCCATGGTGCCCACATTAGTAATAGGAGAATGGTACCATTAGCAGCTCGAACAGTCTTCACAACGGAAGACGGTCATGAGGAGGTGAGAAGACTATCTTCTCCTGTCAGATGAGTTGATGCACCCGATTCGATGATCCATGCATGAGCAGATGTAGAGACAGACCTCGCAATTGTACCTGATGTAGTGATCAGGCTAGCAGTAGGAGTAGAGGCAGGAGTATCACTAGCAGAGTTCTGTAACAGTTATCGAAGGTGAGCATACTCAGAAGCAGTAAAGGAGGTCTGTCTGTCACTAGAAGACTGAACATGAGAGGTGTCCATAGTATCATAGGTTCCATCGTAAGAGACATTCTCATAGGCACTGTTAGCATTGGAAGGCATGCCAAACTTCGCCCAACAACATTCTGACAGATGATTCATGCATCCAGAATGAGTGCATGGTGAATAGCAGGCAATGATAGGATCACGCCCACGGTCGCAACCTGAGTCACGTCCCCGTCCAGACTCGCGGCCTCTACCTCAGCCAAAGCCAGGGCAACATCATCCTTAGTAAGTCGAGCATCCTCTAGCAAAATGTGATGTAGTCTCAGCAGACAGAGGAGGTGGAAGAGACTCTAGTTCCTGTAGTCGGCCAAAGATAGTCTCAAGAGAGGGTAGAGTTGCAGCAGTCAGAAATTAATCCTTCACTGACTTGTACTGTGGATGTAATCCTGATAAGAAACGATGCACTTGCCATTCTATGCCTTCTCCTATCTGTTTGTCACAATAAACAGGTTGGAAAATAAGGAGCTCCTTAAATAGGCCAGTGAGCAGTCGATAGTACTCGATCAAGGATGTATCTCCTTGATTTGTAGACCAAATCCGAGTATAGATATACGAGAGTCTGGACTTGGTTGTCTTCTGGGATAAGTGCTCTCAAGGATCTCCCACACTGCCTTTGCAGTTTCCTTGTAGAGAAGATTGGAGGCTATATTCCGATCGACATTGTTGGTCATCCAAGTAATCACCTGGCAGTTGTCGACGTACCATGTATCGTAGTCCTTTTCTGTGTCCTTAGGCGGATCCTTAGTAAGGACATAGTTCTTTCGCTGACCACCAATAAAAACTTTGAAGGATCGAGACCATAGTACATAGTTCTTGGAATCCTTGAGTTTAATAGAAGTACCCTTGACCATCACAGAGGAAGTTAGGTACAGGGGCTTGTGTTCAGCAGATGCCATGGTGGTCGTAAAGGTCAAGAAAAAGTGATCTTGATAGTAGTTGTAGTCTTAAGTATCATGTAGACCTAGCAGTACATCGAATGGAAGTCCGGTAGGTGGTGTAGCTTGAGGGATGACACAGGGCCATGTGAGGGCGGGGCCGCTGGAGGCACGAGGACGCTGATGGTGGTGGTGCATGAGGGTAAGACTACTGTAGGTGGCACGGTTCGGTGGGGGCAACAAGGGGCGGGGGGGCGCGAGGGTGAGAGAAGCAGGGCCACTAGGATGGATAGCATGTGGCCGCTAGGGCGGTGCGGGGCCGCGTAGAGAGGGCGGTGTAAGGCTGCTGGAGGCGGTGTAGGGCCGCGTGGGGATGCGATGCAGGGCAGCAGGAGGGGGCGACACGGGGCTAGTGATGGCTGTAATATTAGGTCAGAACACCGGTCTTGGACCGCTGCTCTGATAGCATGTGGAAAATAATGAAAAGATGAAAGAGCATGATCTATTCAAGAGGTATAAGGGTCCTTACATAGGACAAAACCCTAGAGAGCTCGAAGGAGAAAATACATAAATGCCCCTAAGAATATTTTTCTATAAAATATTCCTAGCACATAGAATATTCTCCTATAGAATATTCATAGCAC
Organism: Ottelia alismoides; assembly: GCA_037367405.1. Lineage (NCBI taxonomy): Eukaryota > Viridiplantae > Streptophyta > Magnoliopsida > Alismatales > Hydrocharitaceae > Ottelia > Ottelia alismoides. The sequence continues at coordinate 601,719 of JAZKJV010007606.1, read as the reverse complement.
ATATAATATTTTCCTAACAAATATACTCCTAGCACAGAATATTCTCCTAACAATTTATATAATTGATTCCTACGACAATCAAAACTATTTTAAGGCTATTTTAAGGCATCCACCTATTGTAAATATTAATAAAGTGTTGTGGTTTGAACCGCATTTCCAGATAGGAATCTGGAAAAGTTCATCAGAGGTATGAGAGAGGAGGTACAGAAGAATCTAGTTGGATTGCGTATCACTTCCATCTCCAAAGCTACTGATGCAACATAGAAGTTTGATTATATCTGAGAGAGACGCTTTGGGAGTTCATCTAGAGAGGTACCTACGCCACAACGGTCATTTGGACTGATACGTCGACCATTCCAACAACAGAGGTCAACTAGACGGTTTGGGCCTACATGTTCGGCCTTTTCAGGCAGTGCTCGCTCGTCTCCAGCGACTACTCTATGAGCAGCACTTGCCAAACGTGGTACGAGTTCAACATGACCATCTGGATCGCAGCGAGCAGACAGACCCTTAGCAGGACCGACTCATAGCACATGCACGACTACCACGCCGACCCCATCTGTGAGATGATACCTGTGCAATGAATGGGGACATTACCGATCTCAGTGCCCACATGCTTTTGAAGAGCATCGACCACAACCATAGACACAACATACTGGGAGTTTCCGTGGCAGGAACTCCAACTTAAGGAGGCTTCCGAGACAAACGCAGAGCGTGACAGATTCCAGTACTTCACCAACCAAGCAGGGTCAGCTACACACAATGACGGAGGAGCATGCACTATCAGTAGCTACTATGGTGAAAGGTATGGTCTCAGTCTTGGACTAACCCTTCCGTGTTTATTTGATTCAAGAGCTATGCATTCTTCCATTGCTTCGAGGCTACTAGTCTCATTAAGTAGAGTTACAGAGGCCTTATATCCTCTATACCACATTCGTGGGCCAGGTGGCCAGTTGTTCGTTATTTCCCTAATAGTTGGAGGTTTACAAGTGTTGATTGACGGTTACAAGATGATTGCAGATTGTCTGTTACTATAGCTCGATGAGTTTGACTTGATTTTGGGCATGTATTGGTTATCAACTCATCATGCTCTTATTGATTGCTTTAGGAAGACAATTGTCTTCAGGACCCCAGATTTACCTGAGTTCACTTTTGCGGGTACATTACATGACTCCAAAATAGAGTACATTTCAATGTTGCAAGCTCAGAGACTTGTTGACCAAGGATGTAATTCATATCTAGCATTTGTCAGAGAGACATCCGATCATGAACTAATGACATAGGACATCAAAGGGGTATCAGACTACCCAAATATGTTTCCTGATAAGCTACCATATTGCCTCCTGAGAGAGAGATCGAGTTTGAGATCACATTGCTATCAGACACACAACCGATCTCGATAGCACCTTACTGCATGGCACCAGCTGAGTGAGAGAGATAAAGGTGTAGTTGCAGGAGTTACTTGACTTGGGACTCGTAACGCCGAGAACTTTACCTTAGGGTGCTCCAATTCTATTTGTCTGGAAGAAGGATGGATCGATGAGATTATGCATTGATTATCGATAGCTGAACAAGAGAACAGTGAAAACCTGTTATCCTGTGTCGTGCATCGATGATTTATTTGACCAGCTATAGGGATCTTCAGTGTTTTCGAAGATCGATCTTTGTTCTAGCTATCATCAGTTGATGATACAAGAGTTCGATATTCCGAAGACAGCT